>PVHT020000230.1:4371659-4478745 GCA_004024745.2 Catagonus wagneri | reverse complement strand
ATCAAAACTACCATGAGATACCACCTCACACCAGTCAGAATGGCCATCATTAACAAGTCCACAAACAACAAATGCTGGAGGGGGTGTGGAGAAAAGGGAACCCTCCTGCACTGTTGGTGGGAATGTAGGCTGGTGCAGCCACCATGGAAGACAGTGTGGAGGTACCTTAGAAAACTCTACATAGAATTACCATACGACCCAGCAATCCCACTCTTGGGCATATATCCAGACAAAAATTTCCTGGAAAAAGACACTTGCACACACATGTTCACTGCAGCACTATTCACAATAGCCAAAACATGGAAACAACCCAAATGTCCATGGACAGATGACTGGATTAGGAAGATGTGGTATATATACACGATGGAATACTATTCAGCCATAAAAAAGGATAAAATAATGTCATTCGCAGCAAAATGGATAGAATTAGAAATCCTCATACTGAGTGAAGCAAGTCAGAAGAAGAAAGACAGATGTCATATGAAATCTCTTATAACTGGAGTCTAAAACACTGCACAAATGAACATCTCAACAGAAAAGAAAATCACGAACTTGGGGAACAGACTTGTGGTTGCCAAGGGGGCGGGGGAGTGGTGGGGAGGGGTGGGAGGGAATGGGGATAACTAGTGCTTTAACGATGGAATAGCAAGGAGATCCAACTGTATTGCACGGGGTCTATATCTAATTACATGTGACAAATCCATATATAAAAATTTTTTTAAAAATTATATAATTGTGTTACTGTGACTATAAGCATGATTTAGCCCAACAACACAAAATGTTCCCTGTAGCCTTTTGAAATTAATCACTTCATTCTGCCTGTTGCACCTGGCAACCACTGATCCACATTCTGTCACTATAGTTTTGCTTTATCCATAACTTCACGTAAATAGACTCATAGAGGATGTAATTTGTATTTGGCTTCTTTCATTTAGCATAATGCTTTGGAGATTTACCCATAGCATTGAATTTACTAGTAGTTATTTTTAATTGCCCTATATTAGTTCATTATATGGATATACCACAATTTATCTAGTAACTTGCTGATGGATATCTGGATTGTTTGGGAGTACTGTGATAAAGTTGCTGTGGATATTTTATTGCAAGTCATTATATGAACATGTTTTTATTTCTCATAAGTAAATACCTAAGAGGAGGTCTAATGGACCACTGTGTAATTGTGTGCTTAATTTAAAAACAAACTGCCAAACTATTTCCATAGTTGCTATAAAACTTTTGCTTTCCCATTTGCTGCATATCCTTGGCAATTTTCCATATTGTCTTTTTTTAGTTTCAGCAATTTAAGGCGATACATACAAATATCTTGCTGTAGTTCTTATTTGCATTTCCTTAATGAATGATGATATTGAGTATCTTTCCATGGTGGTATTTGACATTGTTCTTTGTCATATGATACAGAATATCTTCGATGTTAAAGTTTCTGTTTCAAATCTTTTCTCATTTTTGTTGGCTTGTCTCCTTAAAGGACTGCTATCCAAATGTGCAAAAAAAAAAAAAAAAACCCTCATAAAAAAATGAACAACCTGAATAAAAAATGGGCTGAAGCTCTTCACAGACACCTTACCACATAATATGTAGAGATGGCAAATAGCACATGGATATCCTCCACATCAAATGTACCAGGGAAGAGCAGTGAGACACACTACACATCAGTTAGTAGCTGACAAACTAAAAACTGGTGAGGATGTGGAGGACAGTGATGTGGCCTGTCACAAAGCTCTTCTCTAGTGGCATGAGGTGGACCTTGCTGACCGAGCTTTCCCTCCACCCACTGCCCATGTGTCACTCATGGCAGTTCTGGAAATACCCTCCATGAACACCCTCCTCTCCAGGGAGGCTAGGTGTCCAACACTGGATTCTTTCTCCCTGGTTTCTACTTCCTGAAACTGCCCTCTGTCATCCTGTGCAGACCTGGAGTGTCTAATCTCAGTCTCCCATTCTGTCCCTCTGGAGGGTCACTTTCTGTGGAAGCACCCCACCAAGCATGGAGATATCACAGTTTCTTTTTCGTTATACTGCTGCTCTATTTATGATCATGGTCCACATGAAAACTATCTAAAACATCAGGAATATACCCAAAGAACAGAGGTCCTACATGAACATTCATAGTGACATGATTCATAATAGCAAAAATATGTATGTCTATATCCAGAAAAAACTTTCATTAAAAAAAAAAAAACACATGTACCTGTAATGTTCACTGTAGCAACATTCACAATAGCCAAGACATAGAAACAACCTAAATGTCCACTTATAGATGAATGGATTAAGAAGATGTGGTATACAAAATGGAATACTACTCAGCCACAAAAAAGAACAAAATAATGCCATTTGCAGCAACATGGATGCAACTAGAGACTGTCATACTAAGTGAAGTAGGTCATAAAGACAAAGATAAATACCATATGATATCACTTATATCTGGAATCTAATATACAACATAAATAAACCTTTCCACAGAAAAGAAACTCATGGACTTGGAGAAGAGACTTGTGGTTGCCAAGGCGGGGGAAAGGGGAGTGGGACAGACCGGGAGTTTGGGGTTAACAGATGTAAACTATTGCATTTTGAGTGGATAAGCAATGAGATCCTGCTGGATAGCACAGGGAACTATATCTATAGTCACTTTGATGGAATATGATGGAGGTTAATGTGAGAAAAAATATATATATATGACTGGGTCACTTTGCTACGCAGTAGAAATTGACAGAACACTGTAAATCAATTATAATGGAAAAAACAAAAGTCATAAAAGAGTTATCTATATATTCTGGATACAAGCTCTCTATGAGTTAACATTTTGCAAAGAGTTTCTTTCACTGTGTGATTCACCTTTTCATACACTTCGGTATTTTTTGAAGAACATAGTGTATAATTTTGTTCCTTTGGTTTATGCTTATGTGGTTCAGGTGCAAGAAATGCTTCCCTAACTAAATCATTTTTTTTCACTTTCATCTACAAGCTTTATAGTTTTACATATTCCATTTAAGTTTTGTGATCCATTCTGAGTTAATTGTTGTGTGCAGTGTGAGATTAGAGTCTAGGCTCATCATTTTGCCTGTGGATATTCAATTGCTCCAGCATGATCTGTTGAAAAGATTATACCTTCTCCATTGAAATTTTATCAAAAATCAATTAATCATATTTGTTGATCTTTTTCTAGACTACCTGTACTATTCTATTGATCTGTATCTCAATCCTCATTCCAATACCACTCTGCTTCACAGTAAGCACTGAAATCAGGTAATGTGAGTCTATCTTGGTTCATACTTCTAAAATTGCTTTGCTTATTCTAGATGCTTTGCATTTTCGTTTAAAATTTTTGAGGGATTTTGAATTTCACTGCATTACACTTATAGACCACCGTGTGGGGGAAATGGACATCTGTATATCTGAAACTATGAAAAAGACATCTCTCTCCCTTCATTTAAGTTTCCTAATTTCTCTTGGCAATAGTTTGTAGTTATCAATGTACAGTGTCTTGTACAAATTTTTTTTATTTCTAGATATTTCTAATTATTCATTACTAATTTAAAGATACACAATTGATAATTTTTTATTAACCTTGTATCTTGAAACTGTGCTGAACTCATTATTTCTCATAGAGTCATTTTAGAACTGTTAGGATGTTTCTATACTGATATAACTATGAATAAAGATATTTTTATTTATTTCTAATCTATATGCATTTTTTCCTTTCCAATGTTGAAGATAATGATGGGGTGGATGTCCTTGCCTTGTTCATGATTTTATGCAGAAGTGCTCATATATTCAGTATACATACATGCAATATTAGCTGTAGATTTTCCATAGATGGACTTAAATGCCACAACACATTGCTATTATTTTTGCTTCATACAATCAATTCTTAAAGTTATTAAAAATGTAGAACAATTTATTTCATAAATTTACCCATATAGTTATTTTTAGTGTTCATCATTCACAGGTGTAAATCCCAAGTTCCTTCTGGTACCATTTTCTTCTGCTGGAAATATTTAACATTTGTGTAGGTAGAAATCTGATGACAATTAATTCTTTCAACTTCAGTTTGTCTGAAATGTCTTCATTTTTGAAGGAAAATTTTGCTGAGTGAAGAAACCTAAACAGGTTTTGTGAGGTTTTTTCCTTTCACTACATCAAAGACATCTCTCCATTATTTTCTGGCCTGCATAGTTTCTGATGAGTAGTCTATTGTCATTCTATTTTTGTTGCCTGTGCATAATGTGTCTTTTTCCCCCGTCTTAAGATTTTTTCTTTAGCACTCGTTTTCATCATATTTTTTGTATCAAGTGCCTTGACATGCTTTTCCAAAAATGTTTATTCTATTTGGAATGATTTGAGCTTCCTGCATCTCCACATTTATAGTTTTTATCAAACTTGGGAATTGTTTCCCCAATACTGTTTTGCCTACTTTATCTTTTCCTAGGACTCTAATTACATATTATTTTAGGCTATATGATATCATATTTACTTTCTCTTCATTTTCCCCAGTCTTATTTTCTCTGTTTTATTTTGGCTAGTTCTATTACGTTATTTTCACATTCACTGAGAAATTTTTTTTCTGCAGTGTTCAATTTGCTGTTGTTCTCAACCAGTATATTTTTTATTCCTAGACCACTTGTGTTTTTATATGTGATCCATTTTTCTTCTCATGTGTCGGTCTCAACTTTTTTGAACACATGGACATACTCATAAATTGTTCCAATGACTTTCTGCTATTTCCATTATCTCTGTTATTTCTGGGTTGTTTAGTTTATGAATTGATTTTTTTTCCCAGTTGTAATTCAAATTTTTATGCTTCTTTGCATTTTTGGCATGACATTATTGAATGTTGGATTTTTGTGCTCCTTTATCGTTGTGTTTTACTTTAGCATGCAGCAAAATTTCTTGTTATTAGTTGAATATTTTCAGATTGCTTTTAAGATATTTTAGAGTAGGTTCAGAGTTAGCTTTAATCTATCCCTAACTTAGTCCCATCATTAAGATATTATTTTTCTGGAACTCTACACAATGCCCCATCTATTTTGACATCTTTCTACTCTGCTTGTTGCCAGCACAAACAATCCCCAGTTTTTAAAGTTCCAGAAATTCTCCTGCCCACTGTTGTTAAGCAGTTTTTTTTTTTTTTTTTCCTGACTTGGGTAACTTTTCCTTGCACAGGTTCAAATCAATACTAAGCCAAAGAATTGAGAAGACCTCTCTGCAGATCAGAGATTTTTCTTTCTGTGTATGGACTCCTCCTGTCCAATATTCTGCAAACTGTAGTTCCCTGACCTCTGTGACCTCTGGTACATTTCTCCTTCATTGACCATGCTCTGGTTTGGATGCTCCCCCTCTTCACTGCAATGTGGAAACTGCCTTTAGGCAGCAAGCTGGTCCAGTCATAGCCCTCACTTTATTTCTATTCTTTTAGAGATAACAGTTTGTAGTATTCCCCCTCGATGTCTAAAAATCATTACTTTAAATATGTCAAGTTTGATGAGGATGTAGAGAAAAAGGAACCCTTGTACACTCTTAATGGGGATGTAAATTGGTACAGCCACTACAGAAAAAAGTATGAAATTTTCCCCAAAAAAATGAATATATGATCCAGCATTTCCACCCCTGGGTATTCACCCAAAGGAAGTGAATTCATCATCTCAGAGAAATATCTGAACTCGCAGGTTCACTGCAGAATTATTCACAACAACCAATATATAGAAACAATCTATGTGTCTATTAGTGGAAGAATTGGTAAGGAATATCTGGTATATACACAACATAGCATAATACTCAGCCTTTTAAAAGAAGACAGTTCTGCCATTTGAGACGACATGGCTGAACCTGGAGACATTATGCTAAGTAAAATAAGGCAGATACAGTAAGAAAGATACCACACGATCTCAGTTTTATGAGGAATCTCAAAAATCTGAACACAAAGAAACAGAATAGAATGGTAGATACCAGGCACTAGCGTTGAGGGTGGGGATGGGATAGATATGGGCAGATATTGGTCAGAGGGTACAAACTTTCAACTACAATATGGAGGTTTAATGTACAGCAAGCTGACTATAGCTAATAACAATGTATTGTGTACACTTGAAATTAGCTAAGAGGGTAGAACTCAAGTATTCTCACCACACACATTCACACACACACAATAGGATAACTACATGAGGTGACAGGTATGTGAATCAGACTGACAGTGGTAATCATTTCACAATTTATATGTACATCAAACCATCACAAATATATAAATTTTTATTTGTCCCTCATACATCAATAAAGCTGGAAAACATAAAGTAAAAAGTAAGTTTTTTAAAAAAGTCACTGTTTCATGCATCGCAGTTCTTTAATTATTTAGGGTAGAGAGTAAATTCTGATCCCTGATATGGCATCTTGACCATAAGTACAAGTTCCAAAGTTATAAATATTTAAAATAAAAAGGTAAAAATAATTGTTACTTACAGATACTAAGATTATTTGCTGGAAAAACAGGAAAAAATGAATAGAAAAAGCTGTTAGAGCTTTTAAGAGAGGTCATTACAGATGCCAATTACAAAACAAATTTACACAACAATTTTAAAAGATTCCATTCACAATACTTACAAAAGTATAGACTCACTTACATGTAAACTTAGGAAATATAGAGTAAAAAGAATGTAGAACACTTCAATTTTCCTGAAGAATATTAATTTAGGGAATATCATTTTTCCAAATGACAACAGCAGTAGTTTAAAATAAAGCTTTTCTCCAAATAGCTCTACATATTTTATTTAGAACTGAAAATAACAAAGCCAAACACCTACCTTGAGTGAAAAGTGCCACATAACATTTTATATTTTCTGAAAAAACATCTCTCAGAAAAAAGGAATAAAATAATATTGCTCTAGATGATAAACGTGTATCTCAAAACAACCACTGTATGGTAATAATGATGAAAAATTAAAAGCATGGCCATTAGTATCAGGAAAAAAAAACTGGGATTCTCACTACTGCCATTATTTATTACTGTTCTCTTAGCTCTAGCCAATATTATTAGACTGAGTTGGGAAAAACCCTATAGTTTTAAATGATAATTATAGACATCAGAAAAGAAAAGATAAAAAATAATTTACTGATTGTGTATAAGAAATCATTTTTTTTTCCTTTTTTTTTTTTGGTCTTTTTGCCTTTATGTAGAGCCGCACCTGCGGCATGTGGAGCTTCCCAGGCTAGGGGTCTAACAGGAGCTGTAGCTGCCAGCCTTCACCACAGCCACAGCAATGTGGGATCTGAGCCACATCTGCAACCTACACCACAGCTCACGGCAACACTGGATCCTTAACCCACTGAGCAAGGCCAGGGATCGAACCCACAACCTCATGGTTCCTAGTCGGATTCGTTAACAACTGAGCCACGAAGCGAACTCCCAAGAAATTATTTCTTAAAAAAAAAGAAAATCAACTAAAATATTGAAAAGAGTATCAGTTAAAGTATAAAAATTGGGAGTGGAATGCACTGGAAACTTTGGGTTAATAGATGCAAACTATTGCCTTTGAAATGGATAAGCAATGAGATCCTGCTGGGAACTCTAACTAGTCACTCATGATGGAGGATAATGTGAGAAAAAGAATGTATATATGTATGTGTGACTGGGTTACCTTGCTGTACAGTAGAAAACTGACAGAACACTTTAAACCAGCTATAACTGAAAAACTAAAAATCATCTAAAATAAAAAAAAAACAAATCAATTACACCAAAAAATAAAAGGATTATTTTGGGTTCAATAACAAACAAAACTATATTACTTACAGGTATATAGTTCTAACATAAATTATAGAACTATGAATTAGGTCCAGACAATACTCATCACAAAGTCAAGTTACTGATCATCTTAGAGGAGAAACAGGTTCATGATAAGGGCATGTATGAGCTTCTGGAACACTGAGAATGTTACGTCTTGACTTATGTGGTGGCTTAACAAGTGTACACTGTTAGTTACATTTTCTGTACCTTTTTTTTCCCCTTGGATTGTGCTAGTTCCCAGGCTAGGGATCAAACCCTTGCCAGAGCAGCATCCTGAGCCACAATAGTGAAAATGCTGGATCCTTAATCTGATGTACCACCAGGGAACTCCACATTTTCTGTACTTTATTTTTTTATAATGATTTTTATTTTTTCCATTATAGCTGATTTACAGTGTTCTATCAATTTTCTGCTGCACAGCAAGGTGACCCAGTCACATATACATGTATACATTCTTTTCTCTCACATTATCATGCTCCATCACAAGTGACTAGACATGGTTCCCAGTGCTATACAGTAGGATCCCATTGCTTATCCATTCCAAAGGCTATAGTTTGCATCTATTAACCCCAAATTCCCAGTCCCTCCCACTCGCCCCCCCGACAACCGCAAGTCTGTTTTCCATGTCTATGACTTTATTTTCTGTGGAAAGGTTCATTTGTGCCCTATATTAGATTCCAGATATAAGTGAAATCCTATGGTATTTGTCTTTCTCTGTACTTTGTAAATCCATGTTTTATTTTTCAATACAAAATTAAATATACATATACATGTGTACACGTGTACTTGTATATACAGAAAATGCTTCATTCATAATAATGCCATAAATAAAATCATAAGAATAAGAAACAGTAAATGTGAAAAATACACTTAGAAATGATATAAAATTTTCATGAGAATCATGAAAGAAACCTTGAATAATTTTTTTATATTTAGATGAGAAAGTTTAATACTATGGAGCTGAAGATTCTAACTAAATTAATAAATTTCATGTACAAAGAAAATATTAACCAATTTAAGATTGGAATGAGGCAAAAGTATTCCAAAATGTATATGATAAACTAAGTATTGTATGGACATATTCTATCTGCTATTAATATTTATTTTTAAGCACTATTGACAGAACGTATACATATATAATGCACAAGAAAAATATTTCAGGTTAATGGAGAAAACAGAATAGTTATAATGATTTGGGAAAATTCAGAAAAAAAGGAAAACTATATGAATTAATGACTGACTTCTAATTTAAGAGAAAACACTATAATTTTTTAAAACAGTTCAATAATTTTAGGGTGAAGAAAAATCCTATAGCAGGATTTTTAAAAGATATGTAGATTTTTCTACACATATACTTAAAAATTCAGCTCAGTAAAATCACCATAATTAAAATTGAAAGTCATGTAATAATCACATAGCAGACAAAGTGTTAATATATCCTCAAATATATAAAAAATTCTTCATTAAAGGAAAGATGAAGTCTACCAGAAAAGAGGGCATCTTATAAGTGAAGAAATAACAGTGAAAAAATATTAAACAAAAATCAATCTCACTGAATCTAAAATGTATAATTTAAAATATATTTCATCCATCTTAGCTGTAGAGATTTAAAATATTTCTATACCCAGTGTTGGCTAGAATGCAGAGAAATGGACATTTATATACATGGCTTATGGAGGCAGAAATTGGTATTATAAGAGAAAATCTGACTCTTTACCCAACAATTCCATTTTCAGAGAAGCACATTAAGGAAATAATTGGACAAGTGAGCAATACTCTATATAAGAATGTTCATCATAGCATTATTACAACACCAAAGAGATAAGAAAAAGTATATTCAACAATAGAGAAATTGTGAAATATAAACAGTATCATTTTGTCATTAAAATTTTATATGAAATACATTGTTGGTGAAAAGTAGTATGTACTGAATAATCCAACTTATTTTAAAAAGGCATGTGCATATATTCACTGCAAATTTTCAGATCGCTAAGAACCACAATTTTGTTTTTTTGGCACCAATAGTTTAACATAGTTATCTATATGACAGGACTTTCACTGATAACCTTTTTTACAATTTTCCATTAAAACAAAAGAATATTAGAAATATTAGAAAATACAAATATCAACAAAGAACTGTTTTCTATTAAGCTGACAAGAGATTTTTTAAAACAAATTCAGTGTTGGTGGGAGAATGGGTAAGTATGTTGTCTCATATGCTACCTGCGGAATTATAAATTGATAATTTTCAGAAAAGTAATTTTTCACATGTATCAAAAATGGTATTGAATAGTGAAAAATTAGCAATTGTGTTGATAGGAGGTTGATTAAATAATTAATTGCCACAATGGAATTCTATGCAGCCATTAAAAATGGTGATACATAGTTACTCTTAGCAACAGAATATTCAGGACACATATGAGAAAAAATAATACATAAAAGACTACATTATGAACTCATTAAATAAATATCAATATTAAGGATACATTAATAATTATCTCTACGTTGTAGACACTGGTGAATTTAGTTTTAATTATTCATGTTCATACTGTGAAAATGAAATGTTTATGATAAAAAGTAACTACATGTGAAGATCTTATCCTCAATTCCAACTCCATCCTACTAACAGTGGTAGTCTTGAGTTCAGAATCCAACTGACAAGAGAGAACTGATTTTGCCCAGCACGTTAGGAAAGAAAACAGAAAAGGAAAATATGGATTATGCAAAGCAGTGTGAAAAAGGAGATCTGGTGACTCCTGGATAGTTTCTAATGTCTTGGTCATTCACCACTTGAGTTGTTTGTGTTCAAAACAGACAAGGCTTATTGTATGTGGATAATGAGAAGTCCGAGAACACACGGACTACAGGGTCTTTCTCTTCCAGGATTTTATACCTAGCTGGCCATGGCTCCCTCAAAGGTTCAGAACTAGCGCTCATTCTCTGGTATAGCTCTATCTTATCAATATTGGCCACTGGGTACTAAATAAACATCTGGACAGTAATGTACCAAGGTTTCTTGATATCCAAGTCCCAAACAGATTCTCACTCATCTTGGATTCAACAAAGGTAAGCACCTAACAATTACCTGAGTTAATGTTGTGAGGGAAATTCAAACTCTCTGTGTCCCTGGAGCTAGGAAAAAAGCTACAGCACCAACTGTCTGCCCTTTCCTTCTGATATGTCATTAAAGCCATTTGAAAAACCAGATTCCACTCTTTCCTACCCTCCTCTTGTTTTATGAATTTTAATATATGATTAGATTATGGAGCTAGCCTCATGTGGCCAAGATATTTTCATATTGCTCTCTCCCAAGAAGATGTTTCCATCCTATGATTATTACCATGAACATCTGGCTCACATCTAACCTCCTCTAAATCCACTTCACCACAAAGACCATTTCTTACTTCATGTTCCAATCTTTTTCTGTTTGTACTTTGTATTAGATGCTAATTCACATTTCCATGATGCTATCCTCACACAATCTAGAAAAGAGCTCCACCAATATTTATTTTATAAATAAATGTAGCAAAAATAATTCCATAAATGCAAGCAATAATCACAACAGTGATTTCAGATGGATGTTGATGGTTTGTTATGTTATCGCATGAACATACATGTACATAAGCTTTCTTACACCCTTCTTCCCTCTGTCCTAATTATGAGTTCTCAAAAAAAAAATGGAGCAATTGGGAAAGACACACCAGCTTTTACTTAATCTGAGGGACATAATAAAAAATATAAAACAAAACAACACAATTGGCTTGCATTCTTAGGCTGCGGTTTTACAGTCATTACTTGGCCAATGTTTCTACTTTGATAGGAGCAAGGATTAAAATAGTAACATCTCTGGACCTAAGTCCAGAGAGAGAATATATCTAGTTGAGGTTCTGGAGAATCACTTAATGAAGCAGACAGTGTAGGAATCACTTTTGTTATTTGGTTGGGGTTTTTTTCCCTTTGGCAAACATTCTTATAGTAATAATAGTAATGCCATTTCTCCAAAACAAATTCATGATTATGGCTCACATTAGTTTGTATTAGCATCTGCACATGACAGGTCCCTGCCTGCCAGTGCTCATACACTCATAAGCATAGCAGCAGCTGAGAGAAACCTTCTAACTATTGTTACTTAGTGATATTGCCTCTGGCAGAGTAGGAGCAAGTCTCTCTCAGGGGAAACTGCTGATGTTACTATTTTAATTTGCAAACCACATTTCTCTGGATGATGATGAGATTGCAAATAGCCTAGACAAAACAGACCCTAGTTTAACAAGCTGAAAAAACATAAGCGAGAAAACAAATATTTTTAGCCTAATAGGTATAACTGAAAACTAACTTCAAAAAACACCTTAAAAGGGTAGCATCACATATACTGGCACTGATTTAAAATGGCATCTAACCTGGGTCCCAATCCATTCACTCCACTGTTTAACTTAGTGCCACACAGAACTGAAATGCAAATACAAAGGTGGATGATATTTAAGCTTGATGAAGAAATACACATTTTTAAGGAATACTCCAATCGTAACAGATGTTTCATATGATATGGTTCATTTATTGCGTCTTCTGGCTGGAAGATGTAAGAGTGTTGAAATCTTTTACCTTTAGAATAATAAACAGTTTCTGTATTAATTTTATATGCATATTATATATTTATGTTATATTCACAAAATACATATTCAACCAAAACTAATTAAACCATAATATGAAATAGTCACATTTACAGGGATTAAAAGCATGCTAAAGACTATTGAATTCATCTGTCCAAACTTTACATTGAATAATCTTTGAAATAATATAATTAGAAAATGTGCCTAACTCAAATAAGAAACAATGTAGTTTAGAGGATTAGTTGTAGAAATAAAATGCTCCTCATGAAAGCTTTAAGTTATACATATTTGCCACAACACAACTCTAACTTATTTATTATAAACAAACTCTTGGAACTAAATCTGTGATTTTATTATTGAGAAGCCACTTATCATTCATTTTCAGTGAATTAAAGAAGTAAGATTTCAGCATGAAATAAGTCCTTACTACTCACAATCATCATAGGAACAGCACAACGAGATACACCATTTTCTTATATTCGTACCTCAATAGCCTGTGGTAAAGTTTGAGAGCCTGCTGTCTGGAAATATGCATCTAATCAATTTTGTCTTGGTAAAGCAGATTGTGTCCCTACTGGGAGGAAATATTTTCTATAGACACCTGTACAATATATACATGACATATCTTAATCAGAAATGCCCTTGGTTCTTCTAGGCTCTGTTCTGGGAAGAAACATTCCTCAGGGGGCAACAACTTCTGCCTTTTCCCAGATTCCCTTCCTAATCTGGGC
The DNA here is from genome assembly GCA_004024745.2 of Catagonus wagneri. Classification (NCBI taxonomy): domain Eukaryota; kingdom Metazoa; phylum Chordata; class Mammalia; order Artiodactyla; family Tayassuidae; genus Catagonus; species Catagonus wagneri. Next base: position 4,465,615 of record PVHT020000230.1, on the reverse strand, counting down.
ATATGTTCAGGTGAAAAGGACCACTGCTCGGTTTCTGTTAATCTCCTTTGGGTTATTCAGCTCTTCAAATGCAAAACTCTTATCATTTTCCCTGTCACCTATACCTACTAATCACTGCTTTCTAACTTGGGTCTCCTTGGTATATCCCAAAGTTTTCATTTATCTGATCAAATGATATAGACTTTCTCATTTTCCTTAGCTGAGTTTTTACTGTGGCCATGGAAGATGATATCTACGGAAGAGAGAGGAGGAAAGATGGCTGGTGTGTACATACGTGTTGGTGGATATGAAAATGACTATGCAAAATTTTGAATGCTGTCATTCTTGCTTGCCTGAAATTTCTTACCCCTTTCTGGCATTTTCTGGGAACTGGATCGCTCATTCCCCTTGGCTACAGGGTTTTACCCGCATGGTCGCTGTATCGGGATAGTCCTCATGGGATGAAAGAGCTATATACTTCAGATAATCTTTCTATTTATTTGCTTAGGAATTTTACTAACTGAAGCAGAGTAGCAAGGAGATATCTGTACTAGGGAATTTCCTTCCTCAAATGTGAAAATCTGTTTGTATCTGCTTGACCCTGAAGTGGATATATGTTCTCTGACAACCAAGATGTAGTCCAGAGTTTGAATTAACAGCAAGTCAAGTCTTCCATTCTCTCTTTTCCCCTGTATCCCAACAAGTTCACTGATTAAACACAATCTAACTAAAACTTTTAGTCTGTCATTCTGTTCCCAAAGAACTCAGTGTCAAAAGGCTGGAAAAAGACCAGGAAGCAATAGTACATGTTACCCAGCAGACCTACAGAGACCTGCCTTGAGTGCAAAAAGTAAAAAGAAATTCCAGTCCATTTCTAGATTAGGTATTCAGGAGGAAACACAGCCAATTCTCTTCTTAACCTCCAAATAATTGTGAGTACATAAAGCACCCAGGCTAGCCATAAGTGTTAAGTTGAAAACTGCTCCTTGGAGTTCCCCTTGTGGCTCAGCAGAAATGAATCCAACTAGGAACCATGAGGTTGCGGGTTCAATATCTGACCTTGCTCAGTGGGTTAAGAATCCGGCGTTGCCGTGAGCTGTGGTGTAGGTCGCAGACGTGGCTCGGATCTGGCATGACTGTGGCTGTGACTGTGGTGGGCAGCTGTAGCTCCGATTTGAACCCTAGCCTGGGAACCTCCATATGCCAAGGGTGCAGACCTAAAAAGCAAATAAAGGAAAAGAAAATTGCTCCTGGATAACACCAAAGTTAATATGATAGAGGAAAGAGAGCACAGGTATGCAAATCTGCCACCCAAGGAATATATAAACCCTTATGAAAGTTTCATGAAAACTAAGACTCTTGGAAATTTGTAGGTAAAAGCCCAGAATTTAAATAATCTACATAAAGAAATGTAGTATTAAAAAGCGGTTCTTCTCTATGAAAAAAAAAAAATACCCATAAGTAAAAGGCTGGAGTATACCAAAAACAGAAATAGAAGTCTGGATAATATTGAAGGGCAGAATCTATTTTTGAGGTAATTGTGCAAAGTAGAGGCATCTGAGGGAAGCAGAAGGTGTGGTGAGGGAGTAGAGACAAAAGAATAGTAATAGCGAAAAGCAACTTCCCGCCACTCTACATTTTAAAAAGAAAGACAAAAGATAAGAATTCAAGCCAGGGGCGCTGGGGTCAACTGAGAAATGATAGCAGCAAAAAGGAGGCAAAAGCCCACTGATAGACGTTCCAAAGGAACTGTCAGAATTTGTCGCCTGTCCCCTTCTCCCCCAGAGTTAACCTCAAGTCTGGCTTCCCATCCATATCAGTTTGGATCCAATCAAGAGATGGAGACACTCAAATTATAATAACCAGGATCAACTCCGTGGACAAGTGACCAATGCACCTGCACAGACGCCACCTTCTCAAAAGGAGTTCAAAGCTCTGTTGTCACTATGTTGAAATTTGGAGTAATTTTAACTTTGAATTTGTGTTTTGTGTATGAGATCCAAAGGGACAACAGAACAAGTTCCAAGGGCTTAGAGTAGCAGCTCATACATGGTCCCACATCCTGCTACCTCCCCTAACTGCCTCCCACACTGCCTCATTATGCTGCCCTAGACCCTGACTGGCCTCCCTCTTCCCACTGCTGCCCAGTGACTGCTCCCACCCTCTACCGTCAGCATGGGCCTAGGCACAGGAGCAGAAACAGGTATCCCACAGACTCAGGGACAAAGGTGTGGCAGCAGCCATCCCCTGCCCAGTCTGGCCAGCCCTGTGCAAATGGAGTGAGCCTCTAACCTACCCCCATCTAGATACCAAGTGTGTTCCTAGTAGGGAGGTTTAAAGTTTCTTGGAGGCCACCTATCTGCCATCTGCCATAACGGTTCAAGGGCCAGCGAGAGGAAACATCCAGCAGCCATCTGGCCTAGCTCTCTGCTAGTGGGGTAGATCCTGCGCTCCTGTGTGTCTGCATTCAACCTTTGAGTATCCTCAGGCCTGAAAACCCTCTCTTAGCTGGCTCTATGCCTGGAAATATCCTCTCATCCTCCTCCAGTCCTTTCTTCCTGGTCAGCTCAAGGCATGATCCAGGAATGAGGCACGAAATGCAAATTGTGCAGTGTTAGCAATCCTACATTTTAATAAATGGTCTTATTAATTTAATTTAATTTGCAGTTAAAACTGGCCTTGAACAATATAAAGATACATGGTAAAATTCATACTACTTTTTAAAATTTGAATTGCACTTTTATTTAAAATGACATTAAATAGGAAAAAAGAAACCAGCATGACAAGTGGAGAGAGAAAGACAGAAGAATGAAAAAAATCTCATGTGTACTTTTTCATGATATTTTACCATTTTTTTGATCAAGGGGAACAGCATTTTCTTTTTGTACCAGTCCCTCAATTACATAATTGGCCTTGATTTTAATAGAGAAGAATTAATATGAAGAATTAGTACCAATGTATCAAAGAACTGAAAAGGCAAAAAATAAGTAAGGCAAAAAAAGGAAATAAGGAATGGAGGCAGCAACTGTGGGAAAGTGCTGCCATTTTTACAGAGGGAGGAACACAGGGAAGAGGTTGAGATGATCAAAATGTAGAAGGTTGTAGGAGAAGCCACATAGAACAAAAACTCAGACCTTGGAGAACTCACCCCTGCTCAGCTGGTGCTGGATGGCACAGCTGTTCAATACAGCTTTCTGCAGTGGTGGACTGTTCTGTGCTCTCCACATGAGCCAGCTGAACCCTTAAAATGTGCCTGAGAAACTCAATTTTAATTGTATTTACGTTTAAATGCCACATGTAGCTAGTGGCTTCCGTACTGGTTAATACAGTGCAAGAGCCTCTGAGTTCAGACAAGAAATCCTGCAGCTCTGGGATGCAGACCTTGGAGGAAGGTGTGTTGGCCCACTAGTCCTGGTGGCCCTATGGGGAGTGATTTTGTGAGTGCTGAGAAAACTGATTAGTGAATTAATAGCTGCTACTGAAGTGAACAGCAGCTCCTTAGGAGAAGCAGCATCGCGATGGTAATGCTCACAAGAACAGGGAGTAACGGAAACAAACAAGTCTTCCTCCTGGAGTTTTCCAGTTTCCCTTTGGCGCCCCCTATTGGGAAGTGTCTGAGAGGGCAACTACTGGGAAAGCAAATGAAGTCTGCATAAATGAAGTATGAATAAGCCTCACAAAGCAGGGACTGGAAAGGTGGAATGATGATAACACACCTGCTCAGCGTCTTCCTTGGATTATGACTTCTGGAACTTCTTTGATAAAGCTGTGCCCCCTTTTCATGAACTCCTCTACCAGCCTCATCTCCAACTCTGCATCTCCTCTCAGATCTCACCAGCTTCTAATTATACCTTAATGAGCACTGACCTTTCTCAACTTCTAGATGCATCTCTGCTCAGTCCCCAGGATGTGATGAAGTATGACAAATAAATAAAGCAAAACAGAAACAAAAGAAAAACTACTGAAATGTGAACAAAGCTCTTAGGTGTGAAGGAGTTAAAGCAGTGACAGTGTAAGGGAGTTTAGCCTGCACTACATAAACCTACTTTTCCATCAATAACATTTTTTCCCCGAATAAATCAATCCAGATTCCATACCAATAAATAGTTTATTGTAATTTGTAATACTGTAATTGCAGTTTACAATTTGAATACGGTCATTGCTAAAATCCACAATACGAACCAGAGGTTCCTTGGAAAATTCCTCAGTAATTGAAAAACTAGCCTCAGAAATTAGGTCCATATGGTAAAGATAAACTCTATTTCCTAACTTGCTGAACTTACAGCATCGTGTGTAATTTAGAAATGCAAAAAAAAAAAAAAAAAAAAAAAAAAAAAAGCAAGGAGTTCCCTTCGTGGCTCAGTGGCTAACGAATCCGACTAAGAACCATGAGGTTGCGGGTTCGATCCCTGGCCTTGCTCAGTGGGTTAAGGATCCGGCGTTACCGTGAGCTGTGGTGAAGGCTGCAGACGTGGCTCGGATCCCGTGTTGCTGTGGCTGTGGCAAAGGCCGGCAACTACAGCTCCTGTTAGACCCCTAGCCTGGGAACCTCCATATGCTGTGGGTGCGGCTCTACATAAAGGCAAAAAGACAAAAAAAAAAAGAAAGAAAGAAAGAAATGCAAAGGGATTTTATTTAGTAGAGACTTGACACTTTAAAAGAGGCCAGAAAATATTTTTAATTTGCCATCCTGCAGATTCAAAACTATTCACTTGAAACAAACAAAAAAAGAGGTTATATATCTGAACTGAGAAATGCCTCAGTTTATCTCAATTTGTCACTAAAGAACAATTCCAAGTTTCCTGCAACTGGCATTTTAACTTCAAAAATGCATCTAACAGCACCTGCTTATTAAAACCCTGTAAGATGATACTCAAATATATTTTACTCCATGGGGCCAGTTCTTCTCTGAAATATATATTACTCTGTCTTCGAAAGTCAACTATGTGCATAGTCACTTTACCTTCCTTTTCCAAAATGTGTCATAGCACATGCTGTATCTCAAATGGTTAAATTAAACTCTGTGTCAGACAGAAAAAGATAAGGCGGTGCTCATTAAGGTTAAAACTACCCTCTCAAACCACACATGCAACTTCTATTGGTGTTTTTGGGGGCTACAGAGATGAATTCAAGCCATGCCATTTTGTGAGAAATTAGCTTTATTCTAATTCAGAAGTTCTACCAAGGGTCAAAATAAAAGAATTTCTTCAAAATAATATTTTATTATACCTTACTATTATTTCCAAAGATCTTATATAAATTAAAATCTAGGACTATAAGTGAGATATCAATTAACATAAGAATCAATTTAATGGTAATTTAAATAGCTGTTACAATTTTTGCATAATGAAGTGGCCTCTGGGCTTGAAGTCCTAATCATGTCTAATTAATTTAAAGGATGTTACTTTTATTATCATTGAAATTTCTGACAGGTGATAAAACATTTAGGGTTGCCATCACAAACTTTTTACATCAGCTGTACTGTACGTTGGCAAGCAATATATCATCCCTCTAAGAATCAGTATTTAGGGGGAAAAAAAACCCTCAATTTGTAATGTTATAACATGGAGCTGCTATTATATTCATGGAAAGGAAAGCAATTCTATTCTCTAAATAATAAAAGAGTTGACACTTTATTTTTGTGATCTCAATAGTTATAATCAACCTTTATAAAGAATAATCAATTTCAACTTCAGAAAATAATCTTCATAACCTCTTGAGTTTATAGTACCTATATTGCCAGAAACGTTCATGTCAATACAAAAAAAGATGATCTTCTGAGGCTCAGACAGCAAATAAATCTTGCTGCAAGCACATTAGCTAAAGGGTGTGCCATTTCTTTAATATAAAACATTAAAACTTCTACCATTAAAATAGTCTCAGTAATGTAAAATAATGTAAAGAAAATTATTTTTCAGAGACTGTAGTTTCTATGGTCATAGAAAAACAAAGTCCAAGGTATGGGAAACAGGTAAGTATAAAGGAGATATAGGGTAACATGCAATTCAAGTAAAGGTGGAAAGTGCAAGACCTCCAGCATAATCCAAGATCTGTACTATTGTACTTACTACTCTTTTAAAGAGAAAGAAAAGAATTATTTTAGAAACCCCCAAGAAGGATTTTGTGTAAGTGAAGTACAGTCAAAAAAAAAAAAAAAAAAAAACCAGAATGAACAGTGGGGGGCTAAAATCTAAATGCCAGTCTACTGGGCAGTACTTGTTAGGAGAGGGGAAAGGCTGGAGGAGAAGCGATTAAGAAAGCTGTGCATAGAGGCAGCAGGGCAAAGTCACTGGAAACATAGACTTGGGCTCTGGCAATGAACCTGGGCAGGTTATTCAATCGCTTTGTGTCCCAGCTTTCCGCTCCATAGGATGTGACTGATGACAGCACCTACTCAGGTGGCTGTTAGGGAAATTAAATAAATTAAATGTGTAAAGTATTTCAGAAGAAAGTCAGGTACATAGTAAGTGATTCATACATGTTTACTGTAACTTAATATCTTGAGTTAATCCTTTTGGTATTGCCCAAGAACTTTTGGAGCTCTCAGCTTGAAACTTGTAGTAGAAAACGCCATAAAACTACAGAGAAACACTTTTTAACATAGGGTCAAACGTGATGTGTTAGATTCAGGCTAAGTCTACATTGATACCATAAAGATAATAGAAGCTGCTTATGATGCTTTCTGAACCTTGGCTTTATCATTTGTAAAATGGAAATGCTAATATCCAGTATAAGATAATACTGGCACTGATGAGTTTTTCTAATTTCTCCACTTTACTTTAAAGATTCTTATTGCTATACAAAATTTTTAATTACTGCCATTTATTTGTTCTATAGCTTCTGCAGGATGTGATATTTAACCTATAAAGTATGTCTGATACAGCACAAGCTAGTTGCTGAGTTTAGGTTATTCTTGGGGTAGAGAATTCAAAAAAGCAACTTATGAAGAAAAACAGTAGTAACCGTAAAATAAAATAAGGAGAGTCTTTCAGGCTTCACTTAGACCAGAGACAATAGTTCCCTTCTTCAAGATGAAAAGAAAAAAGGCCAAGGTTTCTGAGATGGTGGTGTAGAAAGACCCTGCCTGAGCGCACCTCTTCCCATAGACACACCGAATCTACACACAGAGAAAATCCTCCTGAAGAAAGCCTGAGGGCTGACTGAATAGCTACTGCACGTAGAAGGACTACACAGAAATGGGCAGGAAAGACAGAAACATGATATCCACCAGAACCCCACCCCTGACGCAGCAAACAGCAGTGGAGATATTGCTGAGTAATACTGTCCCACCCTAGGACACAGTGGAAAAACAGCAATTTAAGAAGCACCTAGATTACTGGGAAGAAAGTTTATTTACTAACTCTATACCAAACAATTAGGGAACTGCTGGACCCCTCTCCAAGATCATAGATGCCAAGAATGCCTCTGTTTGTGTCCATGGGGACTGCCCACAGCCAGGGCCCAATGCAACCCAGATACCCTGTGAAGTTGGCTTCAGGTGAAGCTCCCTCCTTGGGAATGCTCCACCCTGCACTGGCAGGTCCAGCCAGCCTGCCACAACCACCAGATGCAAGTAATCTATATAGTAGTCACTCACACACAAAGCCACTTCTTCAAGTCCAGGAGACGTAGCTGTTTAACCAAATGCAGAAAAACAAAAAACAAAAGTCAAACACAATGAGGAGACAGAGAAATATGTTCCAAACAGACGAGTAAAATAAAATCCCAGAAAAAGTCCCTAATGAAATGGAGATAAGTTGTTTATCTGATAAAGAGTTCAAAGTAACAGTCATAAAAATGCTTACCAACCTCAGAAAAAGAATGGAGGGACTCGCAGAAAACTTCAACAAAGAGTTGGAAAAGATTAAAAAAAAAATCAAAACTGAGTAATATACAGTAACTGAAAGCAAAAATAAGCTATAGAAAGTGAACAGTAAATTAGATGATACAGAAGAAGAGATAAGTGATCTTGAAGATAGAATAGTAGAAATTGCCCAATCCCAAGAGCAAAAAGATAAAAGAAAATGAGAGAGTTTATGGATTTCCTAGACAGCATCAAGATTACTAACATTCTTATAGGGGTCTCAGAAGGAGAAGAGAGAGAACAAGTAACAGAAAACTTATTTTAAAAAAATAATAGCTGAAAACTTCCCTAACCTGGGGAAGGAAACAGACATCCAAGTACAAGAGGCACAGAGTGCTGAACAAGATGAACACAGCGGTCCACACAACAACACAGTATAATTTAAAGAGAAAAAGTTTAAAGATAATCTTAAAAGCAACAAGATAAAAATACAGAATTATATACACAGGAAACCCTGTAAGACTACTAGCAGATTTTCAGCAGCAATCTTAAGAGAAAAATGTAAGAAGAAAGTGGCAGGATATTTCTAATTGCTTAAAGGAAAAAATGTACAGCCTGGAATAGTCTATCCAACAAGGTTATTCAGAATTGAAGGAGAAATCAAGATTTTTCTCATGGAGTCCTCTTGAGGCACAGTGGGTTAAGGATCTGGCATTGTCACTGCAGTGGCTTGTGTCACTGTTGTGTCACTGTTGTCTCTGGCCCAGGAACTTCAACATGCCATAGGTTCAGAAAAAATAAAAGAAAGAAAGGAAGGAAGGAAGGAAGGAAGGAAGAAAGAAAGAAAGAAAAGAGGTTCCAGACAAGCAAAAACTAAAGGACTTCATAACCACGAAACTAGCTTTACAAGAAATGCTGAGTCTCATTTAAATGGAAAAGAAAAGGCCACAACTAGATTATGAGAAAATATATGGAAGGAAAATTTTCACATAATAAAGGCAGTGGAAAGCTTTTATTTTCACATAAAAGTTAGTGTGAAGTTTAAAAGACAAAAGTAGCGGGAATTCCCATTGCGGCTCAGTGGGTTCAGAACCTGACATAGTCTCCATGAGGACACAGGTTTGAAACAGGCATTGCCACTAGCTGCGGTGTAGGCCAGAAGCTGCAGCTGATTCAGCCCCTAGGCCAGGAATTTCCATATGCCACAGGTGCAGCCATAAAAAGAAACAACAAAAAGGGACAAAAGTAGCACAATCACTATAAAACTGTAAGGAATACATAAAATAAAATTTCAAAGGTGTAAAATGACAACAAAAACATAAAACATGGGGAAGGAGTAAAAATGCAGAGATTTTAGAATCTCTTCGAATGTCTCTGAATTTAAAAGGGACAGCTATATATACAGATTGATATATATGAATATTATAATAGCCACAAACCTAAACCCAAAACCTACAATAAATAAACAGAGAGAGAGAAAGGAATCTAAACCTAACACTAAAGAAATTCATCAAACCACATGGGAAGAAACCAAAAGAAAAAAGGAACATAGAAGAATTACACAAACAACCATAAAGCAATTAACAAACGGGAATAAGTACATAACTATCGATGATTACTTTAAATGTAAATGGATTAAATGCTCTAATCAAAAGATTGAATGGAAAAAAAACAAGACCTATTTATCTGCTGCCTACAAGAGACTCACCTCAGATCTAAAGATACATATGGACTGAAAGTGAAGGGATGGAACAAGGTATTCAGTGCAAACAGGGAAAAAAAGAAAGCTGGAGTGGTAATACTCATATCAGACAAAATATATATTTAAAAGAAGGCTGTGAGAAAACACAAAGAAGTACATTACATAATAATAAAGAGGTCAATTCAGTAAGAGGATATGACATTTGTAAACACCTGTGCACTCAACATATGAGCACCTAATACATAAAGCAGCTGTAAGCAGAAATAAAGAGAAAAATAGAAAGCAAAGTAACAATAGCAGGGGACATTAATGTCCCACTAACTTCAGTAATCTAGAATGGATTATCTAGACAGATAATCAGTAAGGAAACACTGACCAGAAATGACACATTAGATCAGATGAAATTAATAGATATATGTAGAAATTCCTTCTAAAAGCAGCAGGATACACATTCTTTTCAAGTTCACATGGGGCACATCCCAGGTAGCCACCAGTATTCAACTATATTATTTATCAAGCTAAGCAACACCCCTGCAAGGGCATGACCAGAACAGAGAGGACAAAACTGAGGACTCAAAGGCAACAGTGGGGTTAAGACTGAAACCACATTGCTGGGAATCATTTTGTATTTCCTTCTCTCTAGCTTTATCCACATCCCTGTGACCTCCCCAACATTTCCAGGGTTGCAGGGTTGGGTAATGCACCATGTGGGTGCTCAGCAGAAAGTGAAAGTAGATACTAATATTATTCCCAGACTCATGGCACAAGATTAATATGGCTCATGTGAAGGAAGAACACCCTCTTTTTTTAACCCACCCAGAATTGCTAACAGACTATCAATGCGGCTGCCAATCCTGCATGAATTCAGGGTTGCAATTTTTCCCAAATAGACTATTACAACAGTCTCCTAAATGGGTGGTTTTTAAAAGTTACTGCCTATAAATGTTATCTTGGGAACTTTAAAAAATTCCAAGGCCCAGGCCACACTCTAGACAACTCTGAATCTCAGGGGTGGAATCCAAGCACGAATATTTGTTAAAGCATTACAGATGATTCTTACGTGTGGACAAATTTGAGGACCAGTGTTACTAAATATTTCCTTGCCTCTAATTGAGTATCCCTGAACCCTATGCTCATCATCACCCAAGAGTAATGAAACTCACCTGCTAAATATTCTTTCAAAAGCTCCATATTACCTTTTGCCGTGTTCTAAAAGTATGGACTGTGGACCAAAAGAATAACAACCTGCTTATTAAAACACAGATCATGGAGTTCCAATTGTGGCTTGGTGGGCTGAGAATCCAACTAGTATCCATGAGGATGCAGGTTCGATCCCTGGCCTCGCTCAGTGGGTTAAGGATCCAGCATTACCACAGAAGGGACTCAGATCTGTGGCTTAGCTGTGGCTGTAGTGTAGGCAGGCAGCTTCAGCTCCAATTCGACTCATGGGCTGGGATCTTTCATATGCCACAGGTGTGGCCCTTAAAAAGGAGAAAATAAAGTACAGACTGCAAACTCTACTTCAGAATGGGTGATGAGGGCAATAATATACATTTTCAATCGTCATAACAATGTTCACAAATGTTAAATTGAGAATCCCTGTTCTCTGGGACTAAGGTCAAGTCCTTTCACATGGTAGAAATGCACTCCACATTATGGTCCTTGCCTAGCTTTCTAGATCCTATTTTGCTGAATCTTCTTCACTTACTCTTTTCCCAACATCTCATGCTCCAGTAACTCCAAATTTATCTCTCTATGTGTTGGCCCCTCCACCAAAAATAGCCTTAGGTAAATCACTTAACCTTTCTGAGCCTGTTTCCTCACCTATATATTTGAAAATATCTAGCTCTGGGCCTGGTCCAAAGTAAATGCCTAATACTCATTCATTCACTAATTCTAAGACTTGTAAATTCAGAGTGCCTGGGCAGAGCTGTGTTTAATAATGCTAAAGAACTACTGACTGCAGAGCCACATCCTGAACCTAGAAATGACAATCCTACTACACTAGAGTAAGCATGTTTGCAGTATCCCCCCCCCAAAAAATGGAGAAATTGCCATACTCTTAGCCCACCCATCAAATGTACTATAAAATAAAATAATCCCTCAAAAAAATGGGATGCCTGATCTCCTTAGCTCCGAGGCAGCTTATTCAAGAGTGAAGTTTTAAGAAATGAATAAATAAATGCCCATATTAAACAGTAGGTTAAATTCAGGCCCTTGCCTAAAGTTCCTTGAAATCTAAAGGAAACAGCATACAAAGATGGACACACGAACAAGGAGGAATTTATAAGGTTATTTTTTTGACGCTATGTTATTTTCTCACCCTATCCAATATTTTTGCCTGATAAATGGAAGGAGAAAAAAAATGGCAAAAGGAAATTTCCTCCTGCTCCCTACTGATGCCAAATATTTAGTTTTCATCTGACACTTCTTAACACTAATTTGTAATTATGTCTATTATTTAATATGCACCTAATAAGTACCAGACTTTCTTATTAATAATGCTCCTGCTGCTACTGATGACTTTGACAGCTGACTGTTTTGACCATTTACTAGGTTCTGGGTGTTTAGCAAATGCCTTAAATATGCTATATAATCTATAGAATACCAGTCATAGATATAGGTTTAGTTCCATTTTTTTCAGATGAGAAAAGAGAAATAAAGATAAGCTCTTGTACTTGTCTTAGGTTCCTCTGTTATCCCTACAGATAAAAAATATGAAATAATGTCTCTTTATCTCTAAACTCCAAGTTTTTTTTTGTTTTTTTTTTTTACTTTTCAGGACCACACCTGCAGCATATGGAGGTTCCCAGGCAGTGGTCTAATAGGAGCTGTTGCTGCCAGCCTATGCCAGGGCCACAGCAACGCCAGATCTGATCCATGTCTACAACCTACACCATAGCTCATGGTAACGCCGTATCGTTAACCCACTGAGAGATGCCAGGGATCAAACCCACAATCTCATGGTTCCTCTTTGGATTTGTTATCCCCTGCGCCACCACGGGAATTCCTAAGCTCCAAGATTTTAAACACAACAAAATCTATGGCCCCTCCAGCAATACTGGTTTAATGATCGCCTTAACAGCAAGACACATTTAAGAAGAGACAACCAGTAATCAACACAAGTAGGCTTTTTTTCTTAACCAATGGTGAACCAACACAGATCTGCCCACTAACTTGGTTTGGTACAGTAATCGCATAAGTATGAGTCTGATGTTGGAAGAATCCTAAGTCTTCCAGAAGTTCATCAAGTAGTTTGGAAGAAATGCAGTTCCCATTTCTCTTTTGGGTGAATTCTTATGTTTTGTGGAGATGTTGGTTTACAGCTGCTCAAGAACAAGAGTTCATTGCAGCTGGTGGCAATTTAGTTTTTCCCCATAATGAATAATTATATGTAAAAATTTAAAATTCTACAGTCCCTTTTATAGCAATAATATGGAATATTGCTTGTTTTTCTTATTTGATAGTACTTTTCTCTGAGAAGCCCATCACCATAAAATGGTCATAGATCTGGAAGATTTTTTCAAATGCATATCAAAGTATTTTGTTTAAACTTGCTGTTTATTTAAAATATCATGCTGGGAAGTAAGAGCTAACTGTGATATGGCATCTTAAGTACCTTAAAATTTTGGCTAATAGCAGAGAAATAAATGTTTATACATCTAACCATGCTTAGTGATAACTTGTATACTGCTGCTAAGACAACTTCCCTCATTACCAAGAAGAGAGAGCAATTATTTTTTCCTAGAGAAGGAATGTCTAAAAATTATTTATAATAGCAAAGGAACACTTGAAGAATGCTCAAAGAAGAAATAAAATTAGGTTTTATTTTAAAAATACTGGTATGATTGTGTCCTGTAAAAGTGGAAAAAATATTCTAAGAAGAAAGAACTGTACCCATTAGGCTTGTTTTAATAAAGCAAAGGATAAAACTAGAAACAGTCGTTAACGCTATGGGAACAGGAAGTGAATTGACAACGTCATTACTAGTACTCAGAGGCTGACGGTTTCCATTTGGTAGAAATGTTGCTGGGAAAACTCAAATATTAGATGTGTATTTAGACCAGATAATTCACTACACTTGCAAACCTGGTATTTATTACTGTATGCTACACAGTCAAAGGAACATACGAAATCACAAACTTCAAGAAACCTTCAATTTCATTACTTTGAGACTCATAATAAAGCAATAAGTAAAACTTGAAGAGTTCCCAAATTATCATGCTAAAAATAACAAATTTTACCCTCAGGGACATACCTGGTCTTATTATCCATTTCTTTAGGCAAGGGAACAGAAATAACAGCAACAGAAAAAAACTGACAATTCCTCAATCAAGACCAGCTTACAATGAAATAAAAAATAAAACACAAAAGAAAAAAGAAAAGAACAATACAATTGAATACTCACTTCCTCCTATTTGATTCTTTTAACTTCCTAACCAATTAAAGTTCACATTACATAAATGTAGACATTTTTGGTGTGGTTACATAATACACATGGTACACATAAGTAAAGTCTCCTTTCTTTTTTGTTATGCTACACAGTAAAATGCCTACTTTCTCTTATCATTTGGAAGCTTATAATTACTTAAAGAAGAGGCATTCTTGATTTATTATAAGGCTAATTAGTGAGTTTAATAAAGTTTCTATTGTTTCAGCAAAGTAAGAATCTTAAGCCAAATGAACTTCTAATCTGGACTGGTGCTAGAGGAACATGCAGGAGTGGTATTGATCTAGACGCCACCACCTTCCATCCACGTCCCAGTATCAACCTCTGAGCATAGTTTTCACTATGACTTATTATCTGAATTCTGTATTTTTATAAAAGCCTTTTAACTACACCTTTATTATCTATAATTTTTATTCATCTTTTTTCCCACTTGTTCTAGAACTATGTGGCTTACTCAAAGTCCTGTGTAATTTTTATTTTTTTTGGTAATTCAGATATGAACAATTATATGCATTCATAGTTTAGAAACAATAAATCCATACATAAACCCTATTTTAATAATTAAAATTAAAAAAAAAATAGGAGTCCCTGCTGTGGTGCAATGGGTTAGTGATCTAGCATTGCTGGCTTGATCCCTGGCCCAGCAACAGTGGGTTAAGGATCTGGCATAGGCCACAGATGAGGTTCAGATTTCATCCCCAGACCAAGAACTTCCATTATGCCTAGGGTGCAGCTGAAAAAGGAAAAAAAAAGAATCAATAAAAACAAAAGATATTATACTACATTTACCCCTATTTGAAGTATAATTATTGATTTTTTATACTTTATATTCTCTCTTGTATGAGTATCATTAAGGGTCCATGACTTTTCACATCTCAACTTGCTGGATCACCAGACTTTTGAGAAAGAGAAAAAAACTAAAAAGGAAAAAAAAAAAAAAAAATGAGAGAGAGAGAGAGAAGAGGATTCAGAGAGTAAAGCAGCAGAAGAAAACCTCAAAAGAAATAATTTAACAGTCTCAAAGATAAGGGAAGATATTTCATTCCTGAAATAACAGGAAGTCTTAAAAAGGAAACACTCAAATTCTAAAAGATATCTTTGAAATTTGTAAAAAAAAAGTGACATTAGAACTCAAATGTTAATAGAACAGTTGAAAGAAAAAATCTCCTAGAAAGCAGAACAAAAACTCTAAAGAAATTAAAAAAAAAAGATTTTTAAAGATGTACCTGAGAGATTGGATTAAGATGGCAGAATACAAGGACTGGAGCGCAACTTCTCTCCCAAAAACAACGAAATGCCGAGCAACCTTCAACCAAATGGACTGTAAACTCTCAAAAAAGATATTCTACTCCAGAAGACAAAGAGGAGACTACATCAAGAGGTAGGAGGGATGACTACGTGATAGAAGCAACCCCATACCTCCCAGCTGGGAAGCCTCACAGACTAGAAAGTAACTATATCACAGAGACTCAGCTACAGGACAGAGAGTTCGGAGCCCCAGGTCAAATCCCCATGCCTGGGGATCTGGCACAGGGAGAAAGATTCCCTGGAGCATCTGGCACTGAAGGCCAGGGGGCTTGTGTGCAGGAGCTCCAAAGGACTAGGGGAAAGAGGAGACCCCATTCTTGAAAGATGCACACAGACATTCATGTGCACTGGATCCCAGGGCAAAGCAAAGTCTCCACAGGAATCCAGGAGGAACCTGACTACAATTCTTGGAGGATCTCCTGGGAAAATGGGTGATTGTGGCTTGTTGTAGGGAAAGGGCATTGGAGGTGAAGCTCTCAGGAACATTCATCAGCCTGCATTTCTCTGGAGGTGCCCATTTTTGGGAAAATCTGGTCCCTCCCATCAGTGCTGAGAAGCCCCAGGCCAAACAATAATCCAGGTGGGATCACAGCCCCACCCATCAGTAAACAGTCTGCCTAAACACCCCTCAAGCACACAGCCAGCCTCTAATCTCACCCAGAGACAAAGCCCCACCCATCAGAGGGATAGGAATCAACCCCACCTACCAGTGGGCAGGCACCAGTCCCTCCCATGGGGAAGCCTACAGCAAGCCCCAGCCCCATATCAACTTCAGCCACAGGGGAGGCAAACACCAGAAGTAAGAGAGGCTACACTTCTACTGTCTGCAAAAAGGTCACCACACCAAAAACCGATAAGAATGAAAAGACAGAAAACTCTAACTCAGAGAAGGGAGAAAGAGAAAAGCCCAGAAAAACAGCTCAGTGATTAGGAGATTATCAGTCTCCCAGAAAGAGACTCTGGACTGTTGATGCTGAAAATGATGCAAGACATTGGAAATAGACTGGAGGCAAAGATTGATAATTTATAGGAAACACTGAGCAAAGAAATAGAAGATGTAAAAATTAAAAAAGAAGAGATGCAAAATACAATAACTGAAATAAAAAATTCATTAGAAGAAGCCAACAGTAAAATACAGGAGGCAGAAGAACGAATCAGTGAGGCGGAGGACAGATTAGTGGAAATCACTAATGCAGAAGAGAAAAGAGATAAAAGATTGAAAGGAAATGAGCAGAGTCTCAGAGAACTCTGGGATAATGGTAAATGCACCAACATCCGCATTATAGGGGTGCCAGAGGGAGAAGAGAGAGAGAAGGGGACAGAAAAATATTCAAAGAGATAATAGCCAAAAACTTTCCTAATATGGGAAAAGAACCTCTCAGTCAAATCCAGGAAGCACAACGAGTACCATATAAAATAAACCCAAGAAGGAACACCCCAAGACACATATTAATCAAAATGATCAACATTAAAGACAAAGAGAAAATATTGAAAGCAGCTAGGGAAAAGAAACAAATGACATACAAGGGAATCCCAATAAGGTTATCAGCAGATTTTTCAGCTGAAACTCTGCAGGCCAGAAGGGAGTTTCATGATATACTTAATGTGATGAAAGGAAAAAACTTCCAACCAAGATTACTTTATCCAGCAAGGCTCTCATTCAGATTTGAAGGAGAGATCAAAACCTTTACAGAGAAGCAAAAGCTAAGAGATTTCTGCAACACTAAACCAGCTTTACAAACAAATCCTAAAGGAACTTCTCTAGGCAGAAAAGAAAACGCCACAACCAGAAACAAAAACACCACAAATGACAAGGCTCACCAGTAAAGGCATATATACAGTAAAGATACTAAATCATCCAAGCACAATTATGCTACCAAAATCAGAAATCTTGAGAAGAGAGCACAAATGCAGGACACTGGAGATGCACTTGCAATTAAGAAACCTACAACTTAAAACAATCTCATTTATATATAGACTCCTGTATCAAAACTTCAGGGTAACTGCAAACAAAAAATCTACAATTGATACACAAACAAATAAGAAAAATCAACTCAAATACAACACTAAAGATAGTCATCTTGTGAGAGGAGACAACAAGAGAATAAGGGAAGAAAAAAAGAGCAATGAAAACCCAAAACAGTTAATAAAATGGCAATAAGGACATACATATGAATAATTACTTTAAATGTTACTGGACCGAATGCCCCAACCAAAAGATATAGTCTAGCTGAATGGATACAAAAACAAGATCCATATATATGCCGTCTTCAAGAGACCCACTTCACTTCTAGGGACACATACAAATTGAAGGTGAGAGGATGGAAGAAAATATTCCATGCAAACGGGGATCAAAAGAAAGCCAGAGTAGCAATACTCATCTCAGACAAAACAGACTTTAGAATGAAGACCATTTTAAGAGACAAAGATGTACATGAATAATCAAAGTTCAGAAAAAGCAGAAAAAAATAGCGGGACAAAATTATCAAAGAATAAAGAATTTCTTGGGCTGAAGACTGTGAGCTACATTTTCATGGAATTTCAAGACACTAAGAATAAGGAGATCTTATAAGCTTCTTGGAAGAAAAAGCTTAAAAATAGTTTCTAAAGAAAAAAATCATAGAAAAAATATTAAAATGTCATTAAAATGACATCAGACATTTGGGATTTCTGTTGTGGCACAGTTGGTTAAGAATCTGACTAGTATCCCTCAGGATGCGGGTTTGATCCCTGGCTTGGCTCAGTGAGCTGTGAGCTGTGGTGTAGGTCGCAGATGTGGCTTGGATCTGGTGTTGCTATGGCTGTGGCATAGGCCAGCAGCTGCAGTTCCAACTGACTCCTAGCCTGGGAACTTCCATATGCTGCAGATGCAGCCCTAAAAAGACAAAAAAATAAAAATAAAATAAAATGACATCAGACATTTAATAGCATCACTGGCAACTACAAGACAATGCAAAAATACTTTGACAGTTCTGAAGGAGTGTTTTTATATTCTAGAATTCTCTCTCCATCCAGGTTTCCAACCAAGTACCAGAGTAGAAATAACAATTTTTACAGATAAAAATCTAAACATGTATTACCTACCACAGGTATCCTTTTGAGGGAAACTATGGTAGAAGGTGCTCCCAAAAAACAAGGGGGGAAAAGAACAGAATTATATAAGAAAAGAAATGCACACATAGCATACTACATGATTTGGCTCTCGTACATACATTATTTTACATTATTTATACATTATTCTGAAATGCACTATATATATTTACATTGAATATTGTGTTAACTGAAAATTTTATAAAACTATCATATGAAGAAAGAAATAGGGAAAGTGTGAATGGAGTACTGAAAACAGAGTTAAATTCTTAGCTCCTCTAGCAGGAAGTCTAAACTAACACTAAAAACATAAACCCCAGTGACTTGCTTTCACCACAGAAAGCAGCAGAAAAATACTGTACATCTTTAGAAGCTGGGCCCTAAGAATCTGTTTCACATGGTTTAATGCATTCATATGGCTAGGCTACAGTCCCCAGTTATTCAATCAAATACTATCCTAGATGTTTCTGTGAAGGTATCTGGTAGAAATGATTAATGTCCGTAATCAGCGGTTTTTTAAGTAAGGGAGAGTATTTGAGATAATCTTAGGGGATTCAGTCAGTTTTATGGACTTAAGAGCAGAACTGAGGCTTTATTGAAAAAGAAAGAAATTTTGCCTGTGGACTACAGATTTGGTCATGTCTGAGAGTTTCCAGCCTGCCCTTCCTGATGGGCTGTCTCATGGACTTTAGGTTGCCCAGCCCCTACAATTGTGTAAGCTCAATTCCTTGAAAAAAATTTTTACTACGGTCCTCCAAAAAAAACAAAATTAAAAAATAGTCTTATTATTCAGATACAAAAAATGTATTTATTAAAAAAAGAAATATGGAGGAAATTCTAAAACAAAGGATGAAGAAAACTAAAATTGGTAACATCTTGGCATAAGAATCAGTGTTAGGAATCGTATGTGACTGAAAAATTCAGTTTACTACCAATTTTAAAAATTATTTTAACAGTGAAAGCATAGGAAAAAAAATTATCCTTAACCACATCAATGGTTTTTTTACCAAAGATAGGTTAAATATTTCACTATATTCTCATTAAAGAAACTGTTCGCTCTTTCTCTTTAACATTGTACTGGAGTTTATAGTCAATGCATAAAATAAGACAAAGAAATAACTGACAGAGAGGTTGATAAGGAAGTGACACTTTTTTATCACTTATGGGTGTTACAATTACGTGTAGAAATGCTAGGTAAGTAACTGAAATAAACAATGGAGTACATCAAGATTTCAGAATAAATTATCGGTATACTGAGGATCTTTCTGTCTCAGGGCCTACATATTTGCTATTTTCTTAGCTAGAAAGAGTTTTCCTCCAAGATATTAGAACAACTTTCTTCCTTACCATATTCATGTTCCTTTTCCTTGTGCCATTATTCTTATTTATAGCATTTATGAATATCCCCAAATACAAGACATCTTTCCTACAGGACCGTAAGCTTAGGTATATGAGAACTCTCAAATATTTCTATAAAACATATAAGGATATTATCATGGTATTATTATAAATAGTATAACCTTGAAAATAGCTTAGTTGTCCATCTCAAACTCGGAACATGGCGTGAAAAAACAACCTAAGAGCACCGTAATATATATGGTCTGATACAAATGATGAAAATTTAAATATATATATACAAATGCTCAAGAGAATGTATTCATGGTAAGGGCTAACGTCATGGACTGAATATACACTGTCCTCTGGTGAGAGTAAGGGAGGAAGCCTTAGAGGAGAGTATGAAGGACTTGAACGTTGTTTTTCTGATGTTTCAGTTCCTCTATATGTTCTGAGTCAAATATGACTAAATGCCAACATTTACTCAGTTGGGATGGCATGTACACTGGTGTTACATAGTATCCTTTATACCTTTTTGTGGGTCTTTAGTTTGGTTTGATTTAGAGAGATTTTCTTATTTGCTTGTTTTATGCCTTCCAATTTTAAAGACAAAAGCAGATAAAGACAGAATTCTCTTCTCAAAAACAAGAAAAGGAAAAAAATGGTACACAAGGTGAAGAAGATAGACATTAAAAATGAGGACTGGTTTGGCAGATAAAAACCAAGAAAGACCTGGACTCAGAAACAAATGCCCAGGAACCACTTCGAGACCATTTCTGCTACTTGTAATTAGCAGAATCTTATCATATTATCTCAGTCCATCAAAACATAACAGAATGGAATGCTCTGGACCCTTATTTTTAGGAATTGACCTTGAGAGCTTGAAGAAAGAGCATAGTACAAAAATAAAATGCAATTATAAATTGTTTCATTATTAAAAGCATGGGCTTTACAGGCCCAAGGCCCAGAGAATGAATCTTAAGTTCTGCCACTTTACGGCAGAGCAATCTGGAGACAGTTCTTTCACTCTCTAAGCTTCCATTTCATCATGGAATAATAATGTTAGTATTGGAACTCACCATCCTATTATTATATGGGGATAATAATATTTTCCACTCTACAGTATTATTGTGAAAATTAAATTTGATCATGCTTTTAAAGCTTTTACCTCAGTGCCTTGCTCAAAGGTAATAGCTCAATAATAAGTAGTTATTGTTATTATTTCACTGCATTTAGTGAAACCATTGTCCTCTCTTTCACTGCAGCATGTTTTGATTTTTTTCATGTAATCTGAGCATGTGACCAATATTAAGTGGGCAATGTTACTGGAAATACACTCTGGTCATTTAAATATACCACTAATTTGTATATGCTCATTTACACATGTGTATAAGTACGGAAAAGAATGCCTGCCCAGAATTCCTATTCCTAGGAATATCTCTTCATAATCACAAATATGCAATCAATCCACAAGATTACAGAAGGAGCTGCCCTGCTGGGACAAGGTGGCTCCACCCCATGGCCACAGTTGAAAGGTTGATGAAAACAGACTGAGGCAGAGTATGGAGAGAAGAATGAAGCAGAAACTGAGAGAATCTATATTAGATTGGTTTTAAGTTCCAGTCCTCAATTCACACATTAGGTTGAGTTGCAATCTTATGTTTGAGTTTCTATGTGAAACCCCCAAATCCCTACATTAACTCATGTTTTTGCTTATCCAACTTGAGCTGAGTTTCTGTTACTTATCACCCCAAAATTTCTGGTTGATATAATGTGAATACAACACAGACAAATACAGCTACTTGCTCACTTACCCATGGCTGGAAAGCAATAAAGAGATTCAACTCATCACTCAGAAAAAGATTTGTAAAACTATATAGTTTACTTGCAAAGCTCTATCATGCACACATCTCAATTTAAAAATAATCACCACAAATCTGAAGATTGGGAGCTTTAGAAAATTGAGAAAATAACCGAGTGAGTATATGTCTGCGGATCTTCACCTCACCCAACTCTATTTAGACATCATAAAAGCACTTATATAAAATAAGGCAGATTTCCTCTAGATTGAAAAAAGGTAACAGAAATGACAGGACTTGGCCTAAATATAGTTAAATAACACAAGCAGACAGAATGCAAATGAATATATTTTGTGTGTGGAATAGATACGCTGCTAATTGTGTTCACTTATTATCATAGAAATGACATGTTTTCAGCTTTAGTTATATGCCGCCACAGTTAATAATTGAAACACAAACACATGAAACAGTAATTTAGTGGCAGAGTTTGTAATTACATAAGTATAGTAAGGGTTTGTTTTGTAAACATATGTGAAACTCCTTTGTACATGGTGTAATTAACGTAAACATAAAAATATAAGAAAACCTTAAGGAAGAAATTCAGCTGTAGCCAAACCAAAGCACTGGTCAAAATAAAGCCGTGTAGAGCTTCATAGGCCCAAGGTTTTCAAAAGCTCTTGCTTGGGGCATAAACTGGTTAAACCTCTTAAAAACAGTAGGCATGTTTTGAAATACACAGGTAATATTTATTTTAGAAATAAAAGCTAGGATTCTCTATTTTGAGCAGTCCTACAACTGCTTTTTAGCTTCTCTTATGGGTTGACAGTGCAAGATAGTGGCTAAGTCAGACCCAGTTTTTATATATTTGTTTATTTATTGGCCGCATCCGTGGCATACCAAGTTCCTGGGCCAGGGATCCAACACAAGCCATAGCAGTAACAATGCCGAATCCTTAATTGCTGGGCCACCAGCAATTAAGGGAACTCTCAGACCCTAGTTTTAAATTACTCTTCTGCCATTAGCTATCTGATTATGAGCAAGGACTTCACCGTCTATGAAGTTTGGTTTCTTTATCTAATAAGACAGATGTTTCACTTAGATAATATATATACTTTAAAAACCAGTTACATTGGTTCCCACTAAAATATTAAGTACTCAATAATTATTAGGGGATGTAGATATTCCTTCTGGATACCTTTATTTCTAGGCTAGAGGAAACAGCTTTGTATAACTAATTTGTCACTGTAATACATTCTGGTACTAAATCCAGATGATTTTGTTATTATGAATTCAACTACAAGAGGCATAGGTGTAAAATTTTACTCTACTAGGGTCCATGCTAAGCCTCTTATAGACCATCTCATTGAATTTTCAAAATAATTGTACCAAATAACCATTATCTTCCCCCATTTTATAGATTAAATAATAAGATTCAGAAACACCAGCTTATTTTACCCACAAAAAAACACAGTAACTAAAAGCTGGAACTTGAAACCTGGTAGGCCAAAACCCAAACAATTATAAAAAACTGATTTTATCCCTAAGATGCTAGATTTAATGACTCCAATAGCTTGTTCACGTGCCAGATCACTCAAAAACATAGATGTATTCTCGTAGGAAATAATACGATCTGGAATAACACTAGCCCTAAAAATAATAATAAAAAGAGAGATATTCAAGCAATTAGAGGAATTTGAATATGAAAAAAAAGTAGAACTTAAGTGTTTCAGGGTTGCCTTCTCTGTGGCCAAAATGACAGCCAATTCCTAAACAAGCCTAAGTAAGCTCTACCGTGTCTCAGGTTTCTAGTTAGGAATGTAGAGGATGGGATGTAATCCAGGTAGACCATCAACTCGCTGGTCTGCCCTTGAAAAAATTTACACTCTCTGATGCCCCTGGTCAAGCCCATTGTTTAAAAAAAAAAAAAAAAGAAAACCTAGCCTCAAAAAAAAAAAAAAAAAAAATATATATATATAAATCAAGGTAACCCCAGCCTGCGAACCATAAGTGGGTTATCTTAGCATAAGAACACAGAGAAAAGGAAAACCATCAAGAAAGGAGATGATTTTTCAGCTAATCCAAGCAGAGCACATTATTATTTTTTGACAGACGTGAATATTAGCAAAGGAATATTTGGGGTACCTGAAAAACCCTTCATTTTCTTCGATGGGCACATGCACACTTCTTAATGCGAAAAGCACAGAAATCCCTATCTCCCAGCTCTCCATTTCTGAACATGCTCAACAAAGGGTGCACTCAGATGAAACATCAGTTAGCTTTTTCTTTCACTGGGAATGTGCTTATTAACTGTTGTTCAAATAGTTTGTAGACATAACAGCCCTGGGAGTGAATGTGGCTTTGTTATTTACAAGGTAGTCATTTGTTGTTATTTATAGTTCTTTTAATTTTCACCTTTTTACATTTAAATTTTGTTCCAAAGGTTATGATTAAAATAGGTAATACTTAAGAGAGGAAAAACTCCCTTTAATGTGCTTTTTTTCACAAAGATTTTCAAGCTTCAGAATCCAGGGGTGCCCAATTTGTTCCTTTGTCAATTGTATGGACTTTTATAATTTGTTTTCCAAGAAAAACAATCGTGGTGTCATTATGCAGAACTATGACAGAGCCTCTTTTAGCAGAGGTCATCATTCTAAACAGATGTTCTTCCTTTCATCTGTTAGCTAAATTGCTCCAAATAAGAGAAGTAAAGGAAATTAACATTTATTTAAAGTGTTAACAGCCCAAGATTCTCTGCTGGCTAATAGATGTTCATTTTCCTATGTAATTCTTGAACTAGTAATGTCGGCATTATTATGGGTTGCTACATAGAAAAATGGCTAAGGGGATAACTTTATTATTGCACACATCTGGGTTTGCATCTAAACTTTGTGATTTATCAGCCGTATAATCTTGAGCAGATTAAAGTCTTTTTTTATCTCGAGTTCATTTCTGTATTTTTAAACATAGAAAATACTAGCATACATGGTAAACGCATACTATAAGGATTAATCATGGAATGCAGGTTGAGCTATTAACACAGTGTCTAATATCCTTACTGTTAGTGCTTTTCATTTCTCAGAGGGACAGAGTGAGGCAGAAGACTCCACCCAGCAACTAAGGAACAGGGTTACTTGAAACTGGGTCTTTTTTACTCCCAAAATAATGCTCTTTGAATTATACTGCAATAGAATAAGTGACGATGAAATGAGATTCTGTGAAATATGATAGAGAAGAACAATATTTTTCAATATATTGTTACAAATACTAGGAAATTATTCACATGGTCATATTTCTAAAAGCTCTTGAGTACCTTCAGAAAGACCCCTACCATTGGTGGAAATACTCTCTGAAAGAAAGTAAACAGTCAAGGACAGAAATAACAGCCCCCACAGAGGCCCTCACAAAACTCATCCCATTCTAATGGAGAAGAAAATAGCTCACCCTTTATCAACTAAGTATCAGTCATGGAAATGGCTGATAGTAGTCAATACTCCTGAAATATGTCAACATGCAAAAAAAAGGGGGGGAGGTGGATCTTAAAAATACCAATCCTTATGGAGAAGCCCAATCTAGTAAAAGACAGCATTGTCCCACATGACCGTCATGATCTGCCCACAATCCACGTCAACGTAACTATCAAGTGTCTCATCCTTCTACTCCTTCCAGCCATTATTAGGGCCAAAACACATGCAGCAAGGAAAACTTACAAATATACCACTGGGAATTAACAGAAGCATTTATGGAAAGCCTGATGTGGCCTATTTACTGGACAAAGAGAAAGAAAAAAAATTTTTTTAGAGATGAAATACAAACATTTAGAAACCAACGAAGAGTTCCTGTTGTGGCTCAGTGGATTAAGAACCTGACTAGGGTCCATGAGGATGAGGGTTCAATCCCTGGCCTTGCTCAGTGGGTTAAGGATCCAGTGCTGCCGCAAACTGTGCTGTAGGTCAAAGATGTGGCTCAGATACAGCACTGCTGTGGCTGTGGTAAAGGCCCCGGCTACAGCTCAAACTTGACCCCTAGCCTGGGAGGAGGGAGAGACAGAGACAGAAAGAGACAGAGACAGAGACAGAGAGAGACAAGAAGGAAGGAAGGAAGGAAGGAAGGAAGGAAGGAAGGAAGGAAGGAAGGAAGGAAGGAAGGAAGGAAGGAAGGGGCCAAGCATTAGAAATACATTAGAAATCATCTATTTTTCAAGAGGAGAAATGGACCAGCCCCATCATAGTCCACTTTCAGTGTCAGACTGAGGTCTACACACACCAACAGCACCCTCTACTGTCTAGCAACACTGTGAAAAAAGCATTGGTTACATTCCTAAAGCCACAAATCATTTACATTTTTCAAATGAAAACATCTCTGTCAAGCAATCAAGTTTGATGATATATGTAGACAAACAGCAATGAAGCAAAACTGTTACCACTTGCAATTAAAAATTCATTCCAAAGAGAGAGGTTTCAAAACGAGGAGGAGGAAAGTTACGGGGGAGGGGAGATACACCAGCCAGCCTCCAAGAGGGCTCCCAGTGATCCCTGCTACCCGGTTTTCACGTCTTTGTATCCTCTCCTCACACACTGTACCAAGTAGGTCTGCATGATCCACAGAACACAGAAGCAGTGATGGGTTGTCATTTCCAATATGGGATTATAAATGACACTGGCCTTTTTTCTTTGACTTCTCTCGATCACTCATTCTCTCTCTTCCTCTGTCTCTCTTGCATGCACTAATTCAATAATCCTCCCACCCCCTCAGCACTTGCTCTAGGGAAAGCCATGTGTGAGCAGCCCTATGGAGGGCCCACATGATGAAGAGCTGAAACCTTGTGCCAGTAATCACATGAATGAGCTTAGAAGGAGACACTCCAGCCTCAGTCAAGCCTTCAGATGACTGCAGACCTCATTAACCACTTAACTGCAATGTAATAAGACACCGTGAGCTAGAAATACTAGGCTAAGACTCTCTAAGAAACTGTGTGAAGTAATAAATGTTTGTCTTTTTTTAAGCTGTTATGACTGAGGATAATTTGTTACATAACAACAATCAACTAATACAAGAGAGGAAATTTTACAGGAACAAGATGAGAAGATATAGCATTAGGATAATCAGGTTAAAAATGGAGAGTGTGAGAATTATTTGTTTCCCCTTTAATTTCTCTAATTTTTATTTGGGTTTTGCCAGTATTCCTACTCTCACGTTACATAGTCTGACCTAAATGACAATACTCGTACTGAGTGTTTTCTGATACAGCCTTTCATCACACTGAGATGAACAACTGTAAAGAATAATAAGAATGTTACTTATCAGAGTGAAGAAGAGATTTGAGAAGTGTGTGTGCATGTTTCCATGTATGTATGTATACACATTTATATTCATACATATATGTATATGCAAGCATATGTGTGTGTTCTCTCAAGTTTAGAAAAGTAAAATAAAATTAATTTCACAACACAAAGCCTAATTGTAAATTTCTCCATAGAACCCAAGGAAATTTTAATTGAGCCCAATTAGAAATCCCCACTCATTCCTTCAAAAACAAAATACACTACTACCATACGAGCCAGCAATCCCACTCCTGGGCATATATGCAGAGGAAACTCTTAATTCAAAAAGATACATGCACTGCAATGTTCACTTAGCACTATTTACAATAGTTAAGACACAGAAACAACTAAAATGTCCATTATAGAGAAATGGATAAAGAAGATGTGGTACATATATACAATGGAATATTATATAGCCATAAAAAGAATGAAATAATGCTATTTGCAGCAACATGGATGGACCTAGAGATTATCATACTAAGTGAAATAAGTCAGACAGAAAACGACAAATATTATATGAAAACGACAAATATTATATATTATATGAAAACGGCAAATATTATATGATATGTGGAATCTAATAAAAATGATACAAAGGAACTTATTTAAAAAAACAGAAATAAACTCACAGATCAAAACCATACTTGATTACTATCATTACAGTCTTTATCCCTATGGTTCAAATGTGAACATTAAATAAGATATAAAGACTCCATCTAAGTCAAGGAAGAGTTATCTTTCATTAAGGATGAAAATCCATGAGAACCCTGAGCTAGAGCATTGAGCCTAGCCTAGGCTTGAGCATCAAACCTCGCTGATTATTATCATTACAGTCTTTAGGCTAGCAGTATCCCCATGGTTCAAATATGACCATTAAATAAAATAATTGCAAAGAGTCCATGTAAGTCAAGGGTCTATGAATTTTTATGAAGGAAAGTGAAGCTACAATGTGGAAAATTAACAACGAAAATGTAGATATCCCTTATACCTCTGAAAAAAATTTATTACCTATTGAAGAGAGAAATATCTCCACTCCTTTAATGGGCTTTCTGTGGTATAAGAAACTTAAGGCTACTACTCTTTTCACCTCCTAATTACAGTGTTTGGTTTAAGGCTTTTCTGTGTGCTCAGCCAACCAGTATCCTATGGTGAATACATAAGAGTATAGGGTGAGTTTCCTTTACTCAAGGAAACCTCGATCTCCTGGAAGCCATGCCTCTACAAGTAATCAGAGAACATACAAGATGGTAAGTAATTTAGTGTCTTAATTCAATAGAAAAGGAAGTCACTGTTAGATCAGTGGTGACAGCATCCTATAAAAAGGAACTCACACAGCCTCTGAAAATTGAGTTGAATTTGGAGGAGAAAAGAAATTATTTTAGGTTAACACAGCTTCACTCTACTTTGCATTTCTGTCTATGAGAGGCAAAGTCCCTGTGGAATCAAGATGCTCAAGATCCCCCATCACTTTAGAAAGAGGTATTTGAGCATCTTCAGAACTGTCAAGCATTGCAGCTGATGACACTTTATCCCAGGTCTCTCCATCACTCCTACTTCATCTTTATTTCTATTCCACTATTTTACTGTTATTAATATTACTATTACTATGATAGCATCCATTCCCATGTATTAATCACCTACAATATGCTCTATATATTTCATTCCCCAAAATATCCTGTGATGTAAGTTTTACTACCCTCATTTCACACATGAGAAAACTGAGATTCAATACCTTGCCCCAAGTTACACAATCAGTAATTTCATATCAATGCCTGATTCCATAACGCATGCCCCTTCCATTATGTTAAACCACCTCCCAGTCTTGAGCATTATGTTAAACCACCTCCCAGTCTTGAGACTTGTGTAACTATGTTCTCTCTCTCTCTCTCTCTCTCTCTCTCTCTCTCTCTCTCTGCCCATCTTCTGGTTCCATCACCAGTCCTGCAGAGTACAAACGACCAAAATCAGAGATGAGATTGTAAACAGCGTTTGAGCCAGGAGAGGAACTCTCACTCAAAACCATCACAGTTGCTGGCATTAAAATGGTAGCCAGAATAGAAGCTGGTTAGAGAATGGAATAAAGGAGGGTACCTATTCCAGGTTTTAAGGTAGAGCTAGAAACAGACATCAGCCTCAGATTTCCCCAGAATAGGTAATTACAAGAGATCCACACTGGCAGAATTGCCAAGGGCCAGAAGACCTTTACCTTCACCTATGGGGTCCTGGCTCTTCACAGGCATGAAGGCTGAAACAAAGCATTCTGTGTCAGACACCCTGATTGTCAGGGATCGAATGGGGCAGCCTTCCATAATTGGGATTTCCTTAAAAATATTGAACATATTTCACTATTAAACACTATCTTCAAAATCCTAGGGCAATGTTCCAAGAGCTTTGATTTATCCTGAAATGATTTGGTTCTCAGAATGTTTCAATTTCTGGATTTAGCAACTCTGAGCTGTGGTGCAGAAAAATATATTTTGAAAAATCCTTGAAGCTAAGGGCTCAGAAGAGCCAACTAGCCAGCTAGAAACTGCAGAATTATTTCATTTCATTTTCTGTTTCAGCATCAGGATTTCTGCATGATGGGTAGCCAAACAAATACAGGACAAAAAAAAAAGTTTTACAAATTAGATATCAGGATTCAACCTTGTGTGCTAATTACCAATTAATGTACAATCTATATGATCTACACTTTCATTGTGCATATAAGCCAGTCTGGAGCAGTCCCTGGAATACACCAAATGCTCCGTAAATGTTATTATTTTTATTATTAAAATAGGTAAATATTTTTATAATCTTTTCTTACATCAAAGAAACATACATTTGGTTCTGACTAAAAAATGAAGAAATCTGATTTTGAAAAAACTCTAATTTACGGGACCAGTTTTTAGTTCTGTAATTGACAATTAGGGTTGACATTATTCAGAAATTCAAAGTCCTCTTTTCCACTTTGTCATCAATTTATTATGATTGTGGTGTTGTCTCTAATAGTTACTAAGACGGCTCTCTTAAAATGTGTTAAAAACCTACTTCTTATAAAGTATAATCTGTTATAGAACATAGTACTCAGTCACAGAATATGGGTATTAGAAAATGTCCCTTAAAGCTTCACTCTCATTTCACATGCAAATAATAAAGATTCATCACTACCACACCATTAATATCTAATTGGTCCAAAACCTCTACTGGTTTTGTCTCAATTCACTTTCTCCAATCTCTCTCCTTCTTTCAATTACCACTTCCTTAGCCCTAGTTGGAACCTCATCTCTTAACCTAGACAACTAAAGTTGTTGCCTAACCTATATCCAGGCTGCTACACTTGGCAATATCTATCTTGAGTATCGACAAGAATTACTATTATATTCTGAAACAGGTCAAACTAATGTCACATTATGGCTGGAAACCTTTGGTTAGATCTCTTTCACATGCTCCAGACTGTCCCACCTGCTCAACCTGTTAAATTCCTTCACAACACAGCTTTTACTCACATTTCTAGATTGAACTCTCTATCTATAGATATTTTCTTTCCTGTTCTTAGAAACTGACCTTACTTGCTTACTTTAACACCTAGGTGACTGGTTGGTTTTCACCTGTCAAGAAGAATTTGCCATCTCTCCCCTACTTCCCTCCACCCTTTCAATGTGTGTTACTTTGGTGTCAAATCTAACCCTTTCCCTTTCAAGAAGTCTTCCCAAATTTATTCCCTCTTTCTTCATCTCTTTCTTTCTCCCTCCCTCCCTCATTCTCTCTCTTGCTCTTTCCCTCCCTTAACTCCCATAGCACTTTATTTATTAATATAATGCCTCAGTTTTAGGAATAATTTTAAATATACTTGAGGTCACTTCACGATTGCCTGAAAGGGAAAAAACACTGCATTCTTTTAATAGCACTCAATATTGTATCCTGCACTTCCTATGATTTCATAGAGTAGATAGCTCGTTGATGTTTAGTAAGCTGAGATAGCCTTATTCTACTGTAGTTCAAAATCCAAAATTACTGTATAATGTACATGCCCAGTACCAAGTTAAATTTCATTGCATCAGGTAACCTGTTTGCCTTCTCTTCATTGCTTGAATTCCCAACAGTGAGCACAAAACTTGTCATATAACAGGCATTCAAACAGCTACAGAATAAATAACTGATCGAATAAACAAACAAATGAGTAACTAAAGTGGGAAACTAAGATTGAATAATTGAATAATTTTAAGCAAACATTAATTGCCTCAATAGTACAGTTAAATACACCTCCTGAATCAGGATTCAGTAATTTTCCCAAAAAGTCTAATTAAGTAAACAATGCCGGAGTTCCCGTTGTGGATCAGTGGAAATGAATCCGACTAGGAACCATGAGGTTGTGGGTTAGATCCCTGGCCTCACTCAGTGGGTTAAGGATCTGGCGTTGCCATGAGCTGTGGTGTAGGTTGCAGATGCCGCTCGGATCCCATGTTGCTGTGGCTGTGGCGCAGGCCAGCAGCTGTAGCTCCGATTAGACCCCTAGCCTGGAAACCTCCACATGCCACAGTCGCGGCCCTAAAATGACAAAAGACCAAAAAAAAAAAAAAAAACAATGCTAAAAGGAGTACTCAGAGTAGCTGTTTGTACTGGCAACCACACTGGAAAATCCTGAACATCAATTGGCAACTCAACAAATGAAGCAATGAGGTGTATTGTGGTCTTTCCTAGGTGGTTGAAGCCTGGGTCTCTCAGGAAACAAAGGCTTGTATCAGGGAGCCAGTTTCAGAAAACAATATTTGGCATTGCTTTGCTGATGGAAGAAGAAGCTCATCCAGCTGTTCTCCTGAGAAAGAAGACCTCTGAGAATAACTCCAGGGCAAGAATAGAGTATGCAGCCATATCAATGCAGCATATATACACCTTCTGGCATACTTCCCCAAAGCACCTAGTGTAATGCTCAGCACACAGAGAGATAAAAAATGCTGTTGCTTATTTGCGTACCCCAGTTCTGTGTGGCCAAGAAAGATGGGCAGCCGTTGGAAAGGATTCAAAAATGTCATTCACTGCCTGAAACTATAGAACCAATTCCCTTGAGAAATACAAATGCTCAATCCACAACTGCCCACATTTTACCGTGGGGAAGGTATGAATCACTTCTAACAGGTCTTCCTTTTGTTTCTTCCCACTTACTAAAACCATTTAAGTCTGCACAAATATTTAAGATTTGGAAGTTAGCAGATAATTCAAGATTAGCAGTTGGTGAACAAGAACACAACTTTGGCATAAAAGTTTAGAGATAGAAAAAAAATTTAAGAAAATCATCACAAAGACGTCAGCATGGGATGAATAAAAAAAGAGCAAATCACTGTTAGGAAAACAAACATTTTTTGCATCATTCTTTTGAAAAAATAATCTCTAATACAATAAATCATGTAGGTCCCAAAATTCGTATTTAATCCTCCCTCATTTTTCAATTACCCGAAAGTAGTACATGCATGGGTTGCACCACGCCTAAATATGAGTAGTTAAATTAGCCTCCTCTAATTCCTCACCATTCTGTATGCCAAATAACATTTTACCTGTTTTCCTCCTGGCAACAAACAGTAGTTGTTTCCTATTCTTTCCTCCTTTTTTGGCCTTTTTGAAACAAAGCTGAAGCTAAAGTAAGAGGATGATGGTAGCCCTGCCAAACGGTAATCGTGCACAAGGTCAAGGTCACAATCAGAAATAAATTTTCAACTTAACATACTATTAATATTTATTGATAATGAATAAAGCCAATGAGCTGAGCTATAAATGCCCCATCACATCAGCAACTCTAAGGACAAACTCCAAAAGAATCTTATCATTTTCTTTCTAGGATGTTTCCTTCTTTATCTTTTTCCATGGCTGATCCATGGAAAATTTTTCTCCTTTCCTCAAACCAAAATTTCATCATTCAGAAATCAAGCAACAGAAAAACTGGAAAGTATTTTAATTTTAATCTGTCCAGTTTTGTATCCAGATGAGATATACTTAAATTCTTCACCTCTCTAAATGAGATACTACCTCAGATTACATCTCCGGGGATTTTTATTTTCCTGCTGTCTTATTACTGAGACATACAGTTACTCTAGCAACAAGGATATAATCGCCAGAGAAGAAAGATCAATACGATCCAGGAAAATGCTTCACAAGAGAGAGGATCTGAGCTAGACCTGAAGGATGAAATTAGGAGTAGCAGGATCTGGTGGTTTAGGTAAGAGTAAGAAATGGATGGAGTTCCCTAGTGGCCTAGAGGTTAAGGATTCAGCATTGTCACTGCTGCGGCTCAGTTTTGATCTCTGGCCTAGGAACTTTCACATGCCAAAGGCGAAGGTACAGCCAAACTTAAAAAAAAGAGTAAGACATGGTGAAGCTGGATTTCCCCATTGTGGAGAGATATGGGAAGATGCCAGGCAGGACTGTAAGAGCACAAAGATAAAATCGTTTACAACAGGGATAGCAAAATAGATTTCACATTTCCATCAACTCATATAAGTTCAAATAGCTGCCAATAGCCAATATGAGGTCTTAATGATGAACTGTGCTATAATCATTGAGCGATGTCATCCACGGGTATGGAAAAGGGACAGAGCATGTCACCTGCCACTTACACATCTGTCATCTCTATTGGACAGACAAGTGGAGGTAACCAGGCTTTAATACCTTGGTAAGAATAATCTTAAAAAAATTAAACTTTATTTCATGTAAGCCATTTGTTGATTTTACTTGATTATTAAGGGCAAAAATTAGGATAGGATAGAGCTCCCTAACAATGGCCTATAAAAAGTGATCCAATGTCATACTTGAAAAGTTAAATTCTCTTGTAGAACATTCTTTAAAAAGATGAGAAAGTTGTTGGGAGAGAGGGCACAGACTGGCATACTATGCTAAAATATTAATGTTGATAAACATTCATTTGTTTAGATTTAATATAAAGCATGGAAAATAGATTGTAGAAATAGGAAGGAAGCTGTGCCCCTAAGGTAAAATGCAGTTTTATAGTTATGAAAATTTAATTTGACTGCTTTCCCAATAATTGCTCAGATTTGTCGCAGCAGCATGCCAGCAAGATAACGGTCAATCAAACGGACATCACCCTGTAAATGCTCTTTAAAAGCCTGTGCTGTGTTTCCCAGTGGGAGAATGGCAATGCTTCCAATTGTTAAAAGATGCCCAGTTGAAAAGCAGAATAAGAAATTGGGCAGTAGGAAATCTTTATATATTGCCATTTCCCTTCTTCTCTCAAATTAAATTCCTCTTGGGAGCTGGAACTATTTTTTTTCTTCCTGAAAATGGAAAATCTGTCACATCATAAACCAAAGCTTGAGCATAGAATGTGTGAGGCTCTCTTTTTAAAATTCTGTTTGTGGTCAAGAAAAATTAGGATACGTTACAAATATGGGCTGGACAAATATTTCTTTCATAGGTGAGTAAAGGACAGCAATAGGTCCCCAATATATGAAAAATTTCCCTGGATCCTTGGTGAAGAACAGCAACAGAAAGCTTCCTCTCTGTCTCTGTCTCCCTCCAAGCCTCCTCTAATTCCTCTCTTCCTTTTGTTCTCTTCCTCGTTCCCTATTTCCCACACTCTTCATGACTGTTGAGAAAATGCCATTAATAACTGGTACAAAGAATCGTGCTCGGTGCATGGAGATAAACTGGGGATGACAAAATATCAACTTCCTGCTGCTCAATTGAAAGCCCTATCTGTACAACTGGTAATTACTTTTAATTTAATTAGGACTCCTGGTATTGTTTCTATCTCATAGATTACATTATAACATGTAATGTGTTAAAGCAACAAGACAAATTGAGGCGAGAAAACACAGAAAATATTACCTTTTTTGTCTATAAATAATACCATAGTTTAACTCTTCAAAAAGCCCTCAAGTAGCTTTACTACACGCTAATTATTATTTTCCATATTCCTTTGGCTTGAGTAAGCAAAAACCTTATATAATCTACATCTTGTGGGTCTTTGAAAAGAATTTTTTTTAACTCTATCCTTTCTCCTTTCCTCTCTCTGGCAGAAAAAATAAATGATTTCTACTGTTGTGTGCTAAAACGAAGTTCATATAACTAGAAAGAACAATTACCAGTTCTGGAGAGAGCGACTATGATACTGATCCTTAAATGGGGCATGAGAGTGGCTTTGAAAAAGCACTGTTTTTAGGCAGAAACACACTGTGAGAAAGGCAAGGGAGCCCAGTTGAGATCTTGGCTGACTCAAAGGAATAATGCAAGGAATCCATTTCATTGTGAAAGGCATACATTTTGAGTTTCTACATGAAATTCACAAATTATCAGCAGCTAAATGACCTCAAATGACACTCTATGTAGTTAAATTGTATCATAAGGAATGTTGAGTAAGACTGAGGATTCCTCTTTCAAAACTGCTAAACTACAGACCAGGTAGTGAAGTGAGGTAAGAGAAAGAGAAACACAGAGACACAGAGCAACAGAGAGATACAACGTGGAGGCACTAATGCAAGGAGACAGATGCCTCAGTTGGAAGAGTTGGAAGAAGATTCTCCACATGAGCTTGCAATTGTTGACCAATGAATGGCAATGTAAAATATGATTGTAAACCCCTCTAATAACATTTGATATTTTCATCTTGTCAGCTGTAAGGTAGATTTACTGGCTTAGCAAAAACTTACTCTGAAAATTTCATATCACAAAGAAAACCACACCAAAAGACTGTCCACTTCTAAAATGAAAGGTATATGGCTCACACATTATTTTAGAAACAAAAAAAACCTTAAATATTATCTTATATATATAACCTCGACTTATATATGGTAAAACAAAATTCCCAAAAAGGAAAATTAGAAAATATATCTCATCAAGGCAGAGCAATCCCAAGGACCACATTCTCACTTTCAATCCGGAGGTTTTTATTTGGTTGTTTTATTTTTCCCATACACAACATTGTCACTGTGCATCATAATAACTGGAATTCAAACTAGTGAACTTCAGAGCCTTAACAAAAGATACACAAAATTTAATAATATCTGTTTTTAGTCCTAATTTTCCTGCTATTCCAAGAGATAAAAACACTTAAGTTCACCTGGATGGCTGAATTGACTATCACAGTGCCTCTCTGGCAACCTTTTATCCATAGTCTGGTATGGAATGGACAGCTATTGCCCTATTTACAGCCTAAGAAAGTAGCACTGGCAGCCATGTCCTGCAAGATAGAAAACTTCTGGCAAAATGGCAGTGTTCTATTATAAAAATAGCAAGCCATCATCTGGATAAAAGCTTATGACTTCTGCCAAAGTGAAACTGTGCAGTGCTGATGGTGAGTCAATACAGCATTGGGCTAGAGATCTAGATAAAGGTCAATTTAGATTCAAACAAGATATGGAGAGTGTTGGGTGTTCAAAACTGGAAATGATTCCTTAGGCAAGTTATAACATTTCTTTCATCTAATATTCAAATAATTCTTGTTAAGTATACAATTGTAAAATGGTATCTTTTAAAGTATAATAATATTTTCAAAAAAAGCCACATAGCTATACACATCATTCTGGGTAGAGTTATATACCATTTTACCAAGAGGTAGGATGGAAAGTGGGAGGAAAGGTGATGGAGAGAAGTGGGGGAAGGGGGGCTCAGTCATACATAAATATTGCTTTCGACAGTATGGCATTGACCCTACTTATTTGCAGATAAAATAAACAGAATGCAGGTCCCCATGGAGCAAACAGTCAGGCAGTGAAGTTGAATAAGTAATTCTGGGTGGGGGTCAGGAGGTGGGAGAATAATTATTAATTTTAAAAAACTGTTACCATAACTGAGAAAGGAGTCTCATAGAATATGATTCTAATAAAATCTAACAAAGCTTTATGGAACTAGAACATAATGTTGAAATACATCCTAATTTCTTCCTATAAGATTGTGTACAAGTCATGCCAAGAATAACAAATGAAAGTCTCCTAAGTTTCTTGCTAGTAGTTGGGAATTCAGTGAGGTTTTCACCTCTTGCACAGTAGGAAAAGAGGGAAATCAGATTTCCCACCAAGAAATCAAGAATAATATCAACTATAGAGCAAAGCAGAGATTGTAAAGTCACTTCAAGGAAAAAAAAAGTGATTCACAAGTCAGCAAGACTGGACAGTGTCCTGCTTGAATAAACAAAAATATATGAAAAAGAAAATATCAACTGATAAAGATTCAGTCAACAAAGAACACATACAAAAGGAAAATCATAGAGCAAACATTGGCTGTGTCTCCTAAGCACCGTCCAAAAGAAAGGAAGCTCTTGGATGTCAGTGCGTCCTCTCCAGATGGGATGGAAGCATGAGGATGAATGCACAGAGTTAAAAACAAAAAGATTCAACAGCTTTCAGGCCCCATTAGCAGCACAGTGCTTATCCTGAAATGAAGAAGAATGTCTTTTTGTGATTTTTTTTTTTACAGTTCAGTTTATCTAATACCCCATCTACATCTTATTTTTATATAACATTTTCCCATTTGTGTGATCATTTCATTTCTTCCATTCTCTCTTTGGTCCTTACTGATTTGCTTTCTCTATGAGGGTAGGAACTGTGGGAAAGCAGGACCTATGATGGGTAATGTGAAATGACAATGAATGACAGTTTGATATGCTAAAAAGGACATTTGGTGACAGTAGTCCAATCTTGTCCATATATAGTCACAATAATTTATATTGCTCAAGAACCTACCATGGCTCCCTATTACATAACATAGATGACCAGAATCTTAGCAATGAAAGACACATAATCACTTAGTGGGAACCCAACACCCTATGGAGAGTGAAACTGAGGCAAAGAGAAGTGAAATCTTTTGACTATGTCAGAACTCTGCTCAGTCTAGAAACACAGATTAGTATTATTTCAGCACCTGGTACTGCTGCCTCCAAAGCCTGTTTTCCGAAGAAGAACCTGAGGTATGGCAGATGAGGGGTCCTAGCAAGGAGTCTTTTTGTGAGGTTGCAGAACTTCACTTTCACTGTGACTTCCAAGTCAGAAGAAAGCACTGAACTTCTCTTCAACAACCAGAGATGCATCCCTCTGGGGATACGGACCCCTCTAAAGTCAGCCTCTCACTACACTCTCGCTACAGTCTGCATTCTTTAGATCAGTTAATGTCAGAGACCGAGTTGGAACTTGTCTGTGGAATCCCTACTCTGAACCAGGCAGGGTGAAGCATCTCTTGTGTCTTAGAGTGGACATTCTAATAAGCATGCTACCTGGAACTACTGCCAAGTCCCACTTAAGGAGAAGGAATAGGATGAACTCAAGAGTATCAACTACCAGAGAAAATAAAGGACCCCAAGGAGATTCACCAGACTATTGGAAAGAAATTTACCAAAGGAGGAGGACATAGCTGAGGCAATTAGTAGATTGGTCCTGGGAAAGACTACCATAGAGGCACAGTGCATTGCTATTCATGTTTTGGCAACAGGAAGATGAAACACTCTAATAAAAACCAAGTTTTCAAGCCAGTGGAATATTCAGAACTATTTCACAGATTTAACACAAAAGAACAGCAATCTGTATGCAGGGCTTCCAGGAATATCTGTAGGTGATCTCAAACCTTTCAGTTCTATTTGCAGACATACACTAAATGTCTATGTCCCTGATTCACTCTTCATTAGATGGATACTGTTGAGAAAAAACTCCTGGCATTCCCTATTACAAAGAATGGCTTTTCGATGCTTTGTTGTGGCACTGTTCTAAAGAGCCCTGTAGGAAGGACTGTGGAATGCCTAGCATCGCTAGGCCTCTGCACCTCAGACCACTTCCTTCTGACTTTAAAGAATACTCATTCCCCAAACCCACAGCTTCATTCTCTCACCTCAGCTTCTCAGCGGTGAGCACCAACTTTCCTGTTAGTCCTTATACTTTATGTGCTATCCATTCATTCAAGTTATTTCTCTTTATATTTTAATTAAATGTAGTTAAGTGAAAAAAAAAGTCACCTTTACCATTGAATCAGTATCACCATGTTCAATCCAAATTTTTTAAGACTTCAGTCTTAAACAGCATCTACAGTAATCTCACTACATTATTTTCTGTTCCTCCAACATATCTCATTTCTTCTGAAAAAGCTATGACCACAAGAAATGGCCTTTTTTTCTCTTTCCACCAACAAACCCAAACTACTTCCATCTGAGAGTGGCCTTCTTATGTGTAGACAATGCTCCAGTTCACCACTGCACCCAGATCTCTGCTACCCTTCTCTTTATACCCTACTGGCTTCTCTCATTTGTGTTACCAGTCAAGCCTCAGAAGCATTTGAGTTCATGGTCCTTGGTCTTTTAGAGCAATGATTTTCAAACTGCACTCCTTGGAAAGTATAGTCAATGGGCACAAATTCATCACCTTTACTACCAGAAAAAAAAAAATGACTCAAAATGATTGTCTTGCTCAAAATTGCCTTATGTGAAGGGGAAAAGGTTGTTTCTGTCTTAAAAACTCTATACCCCACAAAATTCTGCAGGCAATTTTCCTATTCTATTTAGGTTAGCAAGGGCACATAATAATGACAATGAAACTTTGATAATAAAATAACAATAATTAATACCTGTTCATATTTATTTGGGGCAAGATTCTGATCTATGTGTTTTTTAGTGCATTTAATCATCATGAGATTCACATGACATAGAAACTATAATTGTCCACATATTACATATGAAGAAAGTATGAAGTACTGCAATTAAGAGTACTAGCCCATGCTTAAATCAATGTGAAACACTACATTAACAAAGGATAAAAATCATATGATCATTTCAATAGATGTAGAAAAAGCATCTGACAAAATTCAATACCTAATTGTAATAAAAATTCTCAACAAAGTGGGTATAAAGGGAACATGTCACAACATAACAAATGTGAAATATGACAAGCTCACAGCTAATATCATACTAAATGGTGAAGACCTGAAAGCTTTTCCTCTATGATCAGGGAAAACATGAATGCCTTCTTGCCACTTTTATTTGATATAGTATTGGAAGTCCTAGACAGAGCAATTAAATAAAAGAAAGACAATTAAATAAGAAAAAGAAAGAAAAGCATCCAAATTGGAAAGGAGGAAGTAAATCTATCACTATTTGTGGATGACATGATTTTATATGTATAAACCCTTAAAACTCCACCAAAAAGCTGTTATAATTAATAATGGATTCAGTAAAGTTGCAGGTTCAAGATCAATATATAAAAACTGGTTGCATTTTTTTTTAGTATTTTTAACTGAAGTATATTTAATTTACAGTGTTGTTCTAGTTTCAAATATACAGCAAAGTGATTCAGTTATGTGTGTGTATACAAATTCTTTTTCTTATTCTTTTCCATTATAGGTAATTACAAGATATTGAATATAATTCCCTAGGATTGGGGATTGGGAGGTGATCAAAATGAGTAAGGGGCTCATGAGGTACAAACTTCAAGTTACAGAATATATAAGTCATGGAATGGAATGTACAGAATGGGGAGTATAGTCAATAATATTACACTGCATATTTGAAAGTTTCTAGTAGAGTAAATCTTAAAAGTTCTCATTGCAAGAAAAAAATTTTGTACCTTTATATAGTAATGGACGGTAAGCTGAATTACTGTGGTGATCATTTTACAGTGTATACAAATACTGAATTATTACGTCGTACACCTGAAACTAATATAATGTTATATGTCAACTACACCTCAATATTTTTTTAAATGTGCTAGCCTGCTAAGCAAGCTAATGATTATGCATATCCTCTAGAGAATCACCACAGCCAGGCACTCATCTGCTATCAACAACCTGAGACAGATATTCTGAAAGAAAGGAATTCTTAGAGCTGACAATGGGTAAAGAACCTGGTCCCACCTAGCCCCTACTGGCCCCACCTGGATCCTAGACTCCACCTCCTTCCTAACAGCTGAAGGTCCCAAATGTGGCAGACTGCAAAACGGTTAGTTCTTTACTCTTCCTCTATATCCATGCCTTTTGCAATGCAGCTTTCTAATTTCTCCCATCA
Source organism: Catagonus wagneri (assembly GCA_004024745.2). Taxonomy (NCBI): domain Eukaryota; kingdom Metazoa; phylum Chordata; class Mammalia; order Artiodactyla; family Tayassuidae; genus Catagonus; species Catagonus wagneri. Next base: position 4,424,861 of record PVHT020000230.1, on the reverse strand, counting down.
AAAGGCAGTATCCATTTTCCAACCCCTTGAATATAAGCTGTTCTCATAAGTTTAGCCAGCAGAAGGAGGAAGAAGCAACATTGTGTCAGTTTCGAGCCTTGGCTTTAAAAGATCTGAATGTTTCTCCTTCTTCTCTTGGTATCCAGTCCACCACCATGAGAATAAGACTGGGCTAAGCCTACTAGATGAGGAGACATGTCCCACTAAGCCCCCAGACATGTGAGTAAGGACATCCTAGACTAGTCATCCCCACCCAGCCCCCTGCAGGCATACTGCAGAGTCAGGTAAGCTCAACTGGCCTAACCTGGTCCAGACTGACAGAACCATAAACCCATGAGCAATAAAAAGGACTTATTTTAATAAGCCTCTTAGTTTGGGAGTGGACTGATACACAGCACTAGTATAGCAACAGAAAGCTAATTAACTAACCTACAGATTCTACCCCACATCACTGTTTTACACAACCTTTGTCTTGAGTAGGCAGACATGAGGAGCTGCTGACTGACTCTGTACATTCCATTCCATGACTTATGCCCTCTAATCACCCTTTAACTAGCTTAGCACCACCCTTGATACCAGTTATACCTATGCTTCTCCCTGTGTTTAAGTACCTTTCTTGGTAAACTTATTAACAAACTAATTACTCTAGGTCTGGGTACTAAACTGGCAAACTAATTACTCTAGGTCTGGGTACTAAACTGGCATTTTTCAAAGCTTCATGACCTGTTACTAGAGTCATGAAGTTACAAACTGGAGCCAAGTTCAGATGCATCAACTGCCCGTGGATTTCAATGTCTCCCCCACCTCTGAACTCCCTGCTGTAAATTTCCCTTCCTACCACTTAACCATTTGATCTAGTAGAAGCCACCTGCTTTCCTGACTTGCTTGTTGCCTTTATCTCTGTATTATAGCTGTACTCTATAGTTAGATTGGTCTTTCAATACTAAAAGGAGAAACCAACTTCTGGAGCCAGCCCCTGCCTGTGTCACTTCACACTTAAAGGATCATTTTTAGTCCTGCCCCAATGATTAACAAGGAGTATTTAATTCTTTCCAAGAGAGATAGTCCCAAGAAAAGAACAAGCCCGTGGAACCAAGAAGAGCAGAAGCACCAGGAAGAGGGTGACAAACAGCCCATTTCACAATTTTCCACAACTCCTTGAGAACCTTGCCATATTCATAATCTCTAAATGTACTTAAAATAATGGCCAGAAGCATCATCTTCTATGCAGGAGAACGTACTTTCTTCCAAAGAGAATCTTATACTACTTATCCTCTTTTTAAAAAAGGAAACTGGCAAAACGCACGACTTAGAATCTTTTGATATCTATTTTCAATGAAAATTAAATGCAAACAAAATAAAAGCAAAGAGGGAAGGGACCTTTAAATCACTTAGAAGATAATTTTTTTTTATTCTTTCAATGCAAAGATGAATAGGGCATTACTCCCGCCCTTCCGAAACACACAGTCTAATAATAAAGAGTGAAAAAAGATTAAAAGCAGCCATAAAATTAAATATTTGTACCTTAATTGAATCGACCATCATCTCTCACCAGCCAAATAAGAATAATGAGAACTGCTTTACTGAGTGGTTTCCAGGATTAAGGATAATTACAGATTTGAAAATGCAGGTGCCTGGCACATAGTAGGTACTCAGAAGATGGGTTTTTAAATACATTTGTCAAGGTTAAAGTGTTTACGACAATGTGATTTACCAAGCGCAATGTTAGAAGTTAAAAGAGAAATAGGTATGTTTCCAAATATGTTTTAGAAATCTAACTGGGAAGCTTCCCTCGAATATTCATTTTGTCACCTTGTTTATTACAGCTTTCACTAGTCATGAAATAGTCATGAGATTAGAAATGCACTGCCTTGTCTTAATTCTCTGAAACAGGTTTCATAAATGTAAAGACATATTACTTGGATAATTCTGCTACCTAACATTTCTATAAGTACATTTATAAAACTTAATTAGGAACAATATATACAGTTTGGCAGGTAGTTACTGAAACAGCTCTATAGTTTTGTGAAATATATTAGATTTGGTACACAAATAATATAATCATTTAATGGGTCAATTTCAATTATACTTTTCTACTTGGCACCCTGGAAATCGATTTCTTTAACATGGAGACATTAGTCTTTTTCATATTCTTACATATATATTGGTCCCATGAATGGAACTGAAACTAAATTTAATAAATCTTTTCTTCATTTTCAGCCAAATGTCTTCCATTTGATGGATATTAATGACAAAGCAGCTTCTAACTCACAAATGTGAAAAGCTTAGGACAAAATATTTTGTTACATGTTCACAATATTTTGAAAGGACTGAGATCCTTTGGAATACATTTTGGAGGATGAATCAACTGCCAACCTATTAAACATTGTGATAACATGTCTCAAAGGAGGACCACATAAGACCTTTAGCAGGACTCATATCAATTTATGAAAGGAGAGCTACATATGCTATGGCAGGCAGTTTTGATTCTACTCCAGTGTTCACCTCTTGGGTGGTGTGGATGGGGCAGAGTATTCATAACAGATAGGTGTACAATGGCACATTGCACGTAAGGTAAAGGGACAATGACACCTATGAAAAAATAGGGAGAGTTTTATTTTCTCCACTCACTTTTGACTTTTTCAAAATGAAGACATTATTCTTCCTTTCCTGCCATTTGGGGTGGGCCTTTGGAGACAAGTGTAATAGCTTAAAAACAGGCTACTTCATGGGCTAAATATGTACAGTTTATGTAATTTCCACTAAAGGGTCATGTTCCCAGTCACCTTTTTCAAAACACACAGGGAAAGATGCATTATTCAAGGTTCTACATTTAACAAAATAAAAGAAACACTGTTTACTTTGGCTTTTTTTTATTTTTCATCTTTACGAGTGAGTGTATAAGAAAAAGAAAGACTGTTTTACCCTTCAGTCATACTCTGACAGTGGAGGCAAATACTCATGAAAAAGGCTTGGTCCAACCCCAAGAAATCATTTGGGGGTAATTACCACTTGGCACTAAAGCAGCGTTTAATAAGCTTGCCTTTTTCTACTGAGAGATGAAATAGTCAAGCATGGCTTTCACTGAATGCCAAACTGGACTTTCCTTATTCATGCATATTTTTTATATTGGTCTTGGGTCTTATTACTTGGGGTGGCAATTCAGGAGATAAGAAAGGAGACTTAGTAATTTAACAGCATAGAGAATATTAATTCAACAATTCTAAACTGTTATTTTTTTCAATTTTATAATGATTTTTTTCCATACAGTGCTCTGGTGGTTTACAGTGCTCTGTCAATTTTCTACTGTACAGTAAGGTGACCCAGTCACACATACATGTATACATTCTTTTTCCTCACATTATCATGCTCCATCATAAGTGACTAGACACAGTTCCCAGTGCTATATAGCAGGATCTCATTGCTAAATTGTTATTTTGTAATATTTCTTGTGTATGCAGTTATATGAGAATGCCTGCCTTCTTTGAAGGGGACTAAATACAAAAAAAAGTAAGAAAATTAACACATATCCATTAACAACATATACTGGCGTTTAGACGTGTGACACACACACATACATATATACTGTTCACTGATTTCATGGCTTTTGACCTTATCTTCTTTTACCTGCCACTTGTAAGGTTTTCCCTGCTTTTTTTGTTAGTTTGTTTTGTTTTAGGGCCACACCCATGGCAAATGGAAGAAGCTGTAGCTGCCAGCTATACCACAGCCACAGCCACAACCACACAGGATCTGAGCCCTGTCTGTGTGACCTACACCACAGCTCATGGCAATGCTGGATTCTTAACCCACTGAGTAAGGTCAGGGACTGAACCTGCATCCTCATGGATACCCGTCAGGTTCATTACCCGCTGAGCCACAAAAGGAACTCCTTCCCTTCTCTTTTTTTATATGCTTAGCTCAATTTTTATTTTATAACTATCTATCCTAAGAGCCACATACAAAAACAACAAAAGAAATACCCTGAAAGGCCAATTTAAGGGACAAAACCCCAACTTTCTAGACACCCAAGGATTCAAAAAAGAGCAGGGAATCCTTAAAAGTGGCAAGAAAAAGAACAGAGTCAAAACCCAAGAAAGAAAAAAATAAACAATAGGGAGAAGAGATTAAACACTGCAAAGAAATGAAAGGTTATGGGAGGTGACCAGGAGAGAGCCAGCCAAGTTACAAAGTTTTCAAATGGACACAAAACTCCAAAGAAATCCTGGGACCATGTTTTTCAGCAATTCCTGTCATGAGGATGGCAGGGGCTGAACCTCTGAAATATGAAATATTCAAGATCAGATGCAGTTTAACAAGGACAATATAGTCTTTTGCCTGCTATTTATTTATTTGTTGCTTCGTAAACAACCAGGAACAATATGTAACAGAGAAAGATCTATGCTTATGTAAGCTCGCACACTTGTGAGTATGAGGAAATTGTTGTATCCTAGAAATTTCCTTCTTTGCATCCGCAGAACCCTCCCTTCCTATCCTTTGCACCCCCTTCCAGATATGTGCCTTTTCCTTTTGCTGCTCTTTGAAAAATGATGTTTGAACAACATAGCTAGTCAGTAACCACTAATGGGTTAAGAGGGTTGAAAACTCATTTGATTTCATAGTTGACTGTTTGCATGACTACAGGTTAAGCTGTGATTAGATTTCCATTTACAGCTCCCTCATTTTCAGGCATTTAAAAATAACTCAGCCCTAAAAGTTCCTTCTAAATTGACTGAACTGGAGCTTGCCAATGAGTCACAGATAACCCTCAACCTCAAAAACACAAACAAAAAGCAATACCAGAGTTGGGGGAGGGGAGTACACCTACCCAAAGCTAATTTTTTAAAGCTTTCTTATTCTGAAGAAAAAAAAATTGTTTGGGGAAGGTAAGCTTTAAATTTATGTCACCTGTGCATAATTGTATTATTTTGCAAGAATCCAAAATAAGGTAAAACATTCAACTTCTGCACTTGCAAAAGACTTACACACACACACACACATCTGTCTGCGTATAAATAGATAAGAATCCAGTGGCCTCTTGGAGGTTGTGTAAGACTCTTATTCAAAGTCCAAATGAGTGTTTTGAGATGGTTTGGTCTCTGAGGAAAATCCAAATAAGTTTACAAGACCTGATAAAATATCTTTTTTCCCTCCTTTTTCAGCCTTAAATTCAAGGCTATTCAGGACTCTTGCCAATCTGCCAATTCACAGCTGTAGAATTACCTAAGAGTGTAAGTTTTTTCAAAGCATTCAGTAGGTGACATGGGAGTTCAGCAGGAGACCCCTGCTGGTGGCGTCTCCTTAGACCTCCAGCACAATGCAGCTATTTTTCTTTCTACCCAGGCTCCTTAGAGGAGGAACTGGTCTCTTGACCCATCCTATGACTTCCAGATTCCAATTTCCTAAAGCCCTACAGCCTCTTATTATCGCATTTGAAAGATTTAAAGTATTACTTTTCCCATGGCAAAGGAATACAATGATGCTTTCAATAAAGTTAAGAACAATGTGAACCATTACTGTTTACAGGCATATGCTTTAAATACACTAGTATTTCTGTCATTTGGGAAAGTCATTTGTTCAGTAATTTTCCTTTGTGATGGAGGGGTTAATCCTTACCAAAACTAAAACTAATAAACCTGGGAATAGTTGGAAAAAATAAGACAGGGATTTAGTCTGGTAAAACTTTATTAATTGGGCTTCCACTAATGCATAATTTGTGATATAATATCCTAAGCTAGGCCCGATTAAGAAAAATCTTGCTATGCAAATTAAAAAAGAAATCAAGACTGGGCTTGGGTGAGGGGGTTAGAGGAGTAGGGAAGCATATTAAGTGTGCTTATGAAACATGAAAACCTAAAGCCTCTAAAAACGGCATGCTTCAAAACGCTTGTTACATATCCAACACTGGCACATACCGTGGGATCTACTGAAACAAGGTAGGGTGCTGCCTTCAAAGAAATAGGATCCAGCTGATTCTGGCATAGCATGGACAAAAATGGTTCCAATATTCAGATACAGGCAAAGCCAATCTTAGCTGCTGGTTTTAAAGGAGATATGATAGAAGATAGTTTGGGTATTGACTAGGAAACCATAATATGGGATTTAAATGTATATAATATATAACATCACACATATGTACCCATATGCATGTGTACATACATTCACACATGCAGACATAAAATGAACGCCCTCAAAACTGTCTTGTAGTTGTAGAAATTAGTAGGCACTTCCCTCTAGCTTTGACTTTCCTCTGAGTACAAACAGACCACAATCACTTTCAGGAGACGCTGCATTTGATCAGCTTTCAGTCTAATAAGAACAAATATAAAAATATTATTGCCAAATAACTCACTTTATAAAAATGTACGCCCAGCCACTAGTTTAGTCCAACTCTCCCTACTGACCAATGAGTAACATGCCACACTCAGTAAAATGTGATAGTGAAAGTTCACAGACTCATTCCGACCTCTCCCAGGTCTCTGGTGATTGTTTACACATGAATTTGAAGACAGGTGTGTCTTACTAAAGAAGGACCCGTGAGCTTATTTTTACAGTTGAGCATATCAGGTGCCTTTTAGTTTTTAGGTCTAACATTTTAGGTTGTCCAGTTTTTAGGTCTAACATTTTAGGCTGTTCATTTTACGTTGCCAAAATGAAAATATTACTATGATTAATACCGTATTCCAATTTTTTAAAATATTTTTCTTTAGGTACTACTTATATCATTGCATTTAGTTCTCTAATCTTAAAAACTAAGCAAACATCTAACATGTTCCGATTTTTGTAAAAATCTCTGTCTGTACATCCGGTTTTGAATTAGAAACTCACAGTAAGGGACCTGACAGCTATCATGTCTTAAACACCTACATTGTGCCAATGCTATTACAAGAATTTGACATAAATGAATCCCAGTTTTGTGCCCATTTCATAGATGAGGATGCTACAGCTCAGAAAACTTAAAATAATGTTCACATTCAAATGACTACTCGTTGGCAAGTCCAATGGGAAAGCTCCATCCTGCACCCCTCCCCACCAAAGGTCATGTTCTCCCATGACCTTCACTGTCTTCAGATCACTTCCACTGCTCTTCCTAAACAAGGAAAGGACTGACTGCAGAGCTCACTGCCTTCTATCACCTTTCAATTATTCAAGATCTATTTTCCAATTTCTTGAATTATCCATGCCTCTTATTGATCTTCCCCTTGCATACTATTTGCTTTTTACATATTCAATGGCTCATTAGTAAGTTTCTTGAGCCATGAAATGTACAAGAACCAAAGTTTGAAGTCAGTGAATATCCCTTAAAACAAATCAAAGGCTGAAAGCAAGGTCTAAAGTTGACTCTGAGTGTTACCTGTGCATTCTCGCCCTTGGTTCCTCCTAAAATAAAGAAGCACATACTACTGCCACATGTAGCTGTTCATTTTATTTATCCCTAACACACGCACACACACACCATTTACTATGCACTAGATATTATTCTAAGAGCTTCACAAATATTAACTTATTTCTCACAGCAACTCCATATGGTGACCATTATTATCCTCCTTTTCTACAAGACGAAACGAAAACAAAAAAGAATAGATAGCTTGCTGGACTTTACACAGCCATTAGCTGGCAGTACTAGAATTCAAATGCAGGCCTTCTGGCTCCTGAGTCAGAGTAGCTTTTAATTCAGAAAGAAAACTGTGGGTTGAAAATTCACTGACATAACCTCTTCTCAGAGTCTGTAATTCAACGACCCTCTCGGCTTTGGACTATGGGTCCATGGGGATGGTTTTTCACCAGCAGGTGATATATTTTGAGTAAAATGTTTACATCATATCCACTGCTGTTACGAAGTAAAAAAATATAACAAAAATAATGTCATTTGCTCAGATGTGTTTGTGCCTTTTTTTTATGATATGCTGCCTCAGAGAAGGGGGACATGCCTGGCATCTCAGTTTTACCATGTTTTTCCTGGCTTTAATGTTTCTCCACTGTGTCCATGACAATTCATGTTTATAGCTTCATCACTGGATGGGGATTTGTCTTATTCATCTTTTATTTCTAGTACCTAGCACAGTTCTTGGCTCATAGGAGGAGATCAATAAATACTGATTTGAAATAATGAATGAAATTAGGTGACAACCCAAGAAAGATTATCATTCTTAAACCTACTTTTCTGGTGTTTAATATGAAATGAATTCATATCTCTCAGTTATGCTCCAGAAATTAAATTCTATAATGTTTAATAATCAGAAGGTACATCACATCTTGCCATACTCCTGTACTGTATTTTTCCTGTCCCTGAAATTTGTTTGGTTACTGCTGACATTTTACCTAGGATAATATTCTCAACAAGGAAAAGAAAAGAGCCAAGCTGCTAATAGCCTTTAAAGTGAATTGATTTATTGTCATAGCAACCAACATTTACAAAACAGATCAATTCTTCAAAAAAAAAAAGACTTAAAACTAGGAAGTGAATGTTCCTTTAAAAAAATTAGATAAACTATTACATTTTCAAAAAGTAACAATGATGAGCCTTTTTCTGCCTCTGACAGATTTTCCAAGGTAAAGGACAGAACCTATCCATAGGCCACATTGCATAGAGGAGTTGAGGAAAAGTAAAGAAACAGTACTGATACCCAAGTTCCAACAAAGGTGGGTATAGGTACCTGCCCTGCCCCTGTGCCCACTTCATGCCCATTCAACCTTTAGCTCTCAAATCATCCTACAAGTTCCAGAAAAGCCCTCCCTGGCCTCTACCTGTCCCTGGATTAGGGGAGAGACCCTGGTGCAGGAATAGACAGCCCTGAATATGTCTTTCCTTTGTACCAATTAATTTGTCAAACATCCATGTTTTGTGATGACTGGATTAAGAATTGCCTGTCCTCTAGAAAGTGAGCTCCATGAGCCCAGCAACTTGAAAGAGTCCTCATGGGATTTAAAACATAAAGTACTCAAAAAAAAAAAAATCGTCTGCAATACTTGTACAGCATAGGCAGTAAGAACTTGGTGACTCTTTTCCATGTTTCCTTAAAAAAAGAAACAAGAGGGCAAAACGTTAAAGTGCATGTCAGTTGAGAAGATTCCAGAGCAAGCTGAAGTACTATGGCCCGGTTACACAGCCTCAAGGCTAGGCTGGAAATCTCTATCCCAGGATGGAATTTACATTCCTGAAGGTAATATTACTCATCTCTCAGCTGGCTGTTTATTTATTTATTTAATTTGTCTTTTTAGGGCCTCACCCGCAGCATATGGCGGTTTCCAGGATAGGGGTTGAACTGGAGCTGTAGCCACCAGCCTACCTAACAGCCACAGCAATGCCAGATCCGAGCTGGCTCTGAGACCTACATTACAGCTCACAGCAACATCAGATCCTTAAGCCACTGAACGAGGTCAGGGATCAAACCTGCATCCTCATGGATACTAGTCCAATCCGTTCCCGCGGGGTCACAGCGGCAACTCCTCAGCTGGCAGTTTAGTAAGAACTAATGGCTTCACTATGTTCCACATGCAAGAGAGATTCTCCTGCATGGCACACTCCCATGAGCCTGTACCAAAGTGTGAATAATTCTATGAAATACCAGACACTCCAGAGTTTTCCCTCCCACTTAAGAAAGCCTTTTGCAACTAAGTGAATGTGAGTGACCTTATGGTAAAAGAGAGCTTTGGATCTGATTTAATTTATAAAAAAACATAAATCATTCACAAGCATCACTTCTTTACAGAAACAAATCATTCCTGGCACCCAACACAATGGGTGATGATGGGAAAATGTGTTAAAGTGATTTGGTAGAGAATGGCAACCCTGAGGTGGCCTGTCATGGAACCCACAGGAAAAGCCAAAGTGCTCTTCAGAAAGCAGCTTGAGTCTGAGTATACAAACAACTATCCAAGTAACTATCCTGACAACATTATGCCACAGCTTTGCACCAAAATTCCTTTCTTCCAGAAGAAAATAACTTTCTGGGAAGGTCACACAGTCAATAAACAGGAAGGCAGGAGAACTAAGCTCAGAAAAGTAAAGCCTTCAACAGATCTCTTGAAGAACAAAAAATGAAAAAAGAAAGTGGTGTAACTGTAGTTTTACTTATTCTTGCAACTCATCCTGCTTAAAGCTCAAAGTCTAGATGGAATGCAATGGCTTGGATTTAGGTCATGAGCTCACACTGGTTAGAGATGGGCAGGTGGCCTTGGCTGGAAGTCCCACCAAGACTACACAGTGTGTGAGAGGAAATTTCCAAATGGAAATCAGATTAATGCTGCCCAAAGAAAGATATGTGAAGGCTACTATTTATCACTGGATAGTTCAAACTCAGGTTCAGCCAAATAAAACAACTACTGTTCTAGAAGGAAAGATCTAAACATAGTGGTTCTGTGTATTCATACTCTTCACATAGTCTCTGGTCAACCCCTGCCTGTTTTTTCTTGCCTCTACAATAAAGGAAATACCTAAGTTTCACTCTGTTACTTTGGCCATGACCCCAGTTCTAGCACTCCAGTCCCATTCATGGGTACCTGTATGCTGGCTAGTTTTCACTGTTTCCTCTTGCTGTGCTTCCTTCCTTTCTATAGCACATACTGCTCAGAAATACAAACTGATGCTCTCTGTTATTCTGAATAACCACAGGACGGTCAGATTTCTCCAACAGCTATTCTCTACTCTGAGCAGGATACCCTAGAAATGACTGGAATGAAGACTGAGGCTACAACAATATTTCACACTCACCTGCACCTCCCCCAGAGATGATATCTAACGGCTAATGATTTCCAACCTCAACATTTTATAAGGTAGACATTGCCAATTGCATACCATCAACAATAAAATCCCTTAATGGTGCTTCCGTGCCTGTTATGAGACTTCCTGTTGAACCAACCTTAATAAATTAGTTTCACATTCAACTCCCCATAACTGCATGAGTTATATCCAATTAAATCCAATCTTGTTAAATTTCAACCTAACAGACTTCAGCCTGTTATTATATTTGGTTATGTTCTCTTTGATTCTGATCCTATCATCCTTTGTATTAAACCTTTCTTCTAGTCTCTTGTCACCTGAAAATTTCATCAGGACTATTTGATAATAAAGTCAGCTAGGACAAGACAAAGAGGGAAACCCAAATTTACCAATGTATATACATCTCTTCAGACTATATTCATCCTCTGGTTCCTCTACTCTGAATACAACCCTTCCATCAACGTCAGCTCCTGACATATTATCATATTTCCTCATTTTGTCCACCAGAATATCATAAGAGATATGCTAGAGTTTCCCTGATCATTTCCTATGGTTCCATAATCATATTAGAAAATAATAACAATAAGAGGAAGGATGTGAGGTTGTTTTGGTATGATTTCTAAATGATCACTGATTTTGTTTCTAAATTATCATAAATAACACATTTAACAAGCTATTCTAGTGTTTCCCTAGGCACTGTATCAAACATATTGGTCCTTAATATGCAGAATCCAAATTTCTCCCTTTTGGAAACTTGGAACAAGTCCTCTATTTTTTTCCATTTTTTCATTATCCTTTAGTGTTCAACAAGCTCTCCTCTTGAAACCTTTAGGATGAATTCATTAAAGCCAGAAGAGCTAAACTTTTAAAACATCTTGGCACACTTTTCACACTGCATTGTTTAATCTCCTCTTCACTAGGATTGCTCTATTATTTTGGGTGCAAAGAACACTCACTATTCTCGACAGAGAGGTGGAACAAAAACAGAGTTGAGTAGTGCTTCTTCATCCAATCCATCAGTTATCCTAACACAAGCTGCCCTATAAGAAGACTTGCTCCTTCTCTCTTGTTTTCCTATGAATCTAAAATAGAAATCCCTTAAGGTGACTCAGCTGTAGTAGCTGATGGATTAAGTGTGTGTGAGTTACCCTTAAACTATCTGAGCATACCTTGTTTCACTATCACTTTGATACAAGGTAGAGGTTTATTCTTGGAGCATGAATCCCCTGGATCTGCAATATGTTTTTGTATACACCCTCTCTCTAAAACACAGGCTACAATCTTCCACTTCTGTTTCCTTAAAACGCAATGAAAACTTAAAACACTAGCAAAATCATCTGGATGCCATCATCTCCTAGATTTTCATATTTTCCCAATCTCTTTTTGTTATAATGTGATTTTTGTTATTTTTAGCCATTCCCCTTTGTCATATTTCTAAAACATTTAAGTTAGCATTATTTTCTTTTATAAAAAACCTCTTCACAGTCATTTCATGAGTTTGCATAAAATTTAACTACCACAACATACCAAACAGGCATACACTGAGGAGAAACGCAATTGAGTATAGGGATATATGCAGCTCCAGTGGCTGGTTCAGCCTGATACTCACAGGCATTCTAGAAGGAGCGCAGGAACGATGAGCCTTCAGGGGACTGCAATCTTTGTCAAGGACGTTTTAAAAACAGAATGAAGACTGTCCATTAATCTGGCATGCCATGAGGCAGAGGTCAGTAAGGAGAGCTTATTTTATAATTTTTAGAAACTCCTTTTTTATGATTCTTAGCAGTTTTCACCAACCTCAGCATCTTAGAGCTCCATTCTAGAGTATAAGGGAATTTGTACAGGCTATTCTCTGTCATTTTCCTTCTACCTATGGTTGCCCCCTCCTCTTTTCTAGAAATGCCTGAAGACTGTGAGCTTCCTGTAGCAATCGCCTCATCTTCCTTAAAAGTGTCCTCTTAAAATCTTATCATTTGTGACAACATGCATGAAACCTGAAGATACTATGCTAAGTGAGCTAAGTCAGACAGAGAAAGACAAATAGTGTGTGATCTTGCTTACATGTAGCATCTTAAAAACGAACTCATAGAAAAAGAGATCAAACGTGGTTGTCAGAGGAGGGCGTGGGGGAGGGGGGAATTGGAGGAAGAGGGTCAGAATGTGCAAACCTCCAGTTAGAAGATAAATAAGTAATAGGGATGATGATGAGATGATTACAGTTAATACTACTGTATGATATACTGAAAAGTTGAGAGTAAATTCCTAGAATTCTCATCACAAGGAGAAAAATTTTTTCTTTTATATCTATATGTGATCAAGGATATTAGTGGAACCTATTGTGATAATCATTTTATAATATATGTAAATCAAATCTTCATGCTGTACACATTAAATGTGTATAGTGATGTATGTCAATTACATTTTAATAAAACTTGGGGGAAACTGTATCCTTTTTATTATAGCAGATTTCCCATATTGGTAAATTTAATTCAGCTCTATTCAATGAAACCACTGTTTTTTGCATGCCTACTATATGAAAGGCACTAGGCTTTTTTTTTTTTTTTAAGCAACTTTCCTTTCTGGTCTTTAGGCTATGGGAATATGTTTATACTTCCTGTTACTGATTTATTTTTTTTTCTAATTTGCCATCCTTAACTCTGATATACATCTTTTATTCTCTCTTTTTTCCCTTGGTATAGAATTTGTCTAGTTTCAAGGGTCAGACTCCTTTAGCTGGCTTAAAGAAAAAGAAAAAAAGAGTGAGTGTAGGTGTAGGGTGTGTGTGTGTGTGTGTGTGTGTGTGTGTGTGTGTAGGAAAACCTCTTCCCTTTGTGTGTGGCGGGGGGGGGGTGGGTAGATAGGTAGGTAAACCTCTTCCCTCCTGTAGCTAATCTAAAATTTCACAGTGTCATCAGACCTCTGGCTCTACCTCCCTGCAGTTCCCTTGGCTTTGGTCTCATCTATGAGTCAGGTTTGTCCTAGGGCCAGGTCCCTTCATGAAACTAAAAATCAGTTGGATATTTAGCCACTTACTATGTCTCTCTCCCTCTAGGTAACCTCCATAACACAGGGGCTGCATCTTGTTTATTATACTTCACTATGCCTGACATCTAGCATGGGGTCTGGCACAGGAGGGGAATCAATAAACATTGTTGGAAGAATAATAATTGCCTGTCATTAAGCCATGCACTGAACTAGGTGTTTTGTATATCTCACCTCCAAAACATGTATAAATTTAAGACTGAAACATCAGAGTTTAAGGTGTCACTTTTTCCTTTTTTATTTCTCTGAATCAAAAATGTATTTTCCCCAAACCCCCAAACTCTGTGTTGAGAATTTTAATCTTAGTCATCAGGGTACCCTTCGCCACTCTATTTTGTACCATGCAAATCTACTGAACATATGCAGTGCCAGAAAACTGGGTGAGAAGCAGCTTCTTTCACCCATGGTCACTGCTGTCCTAATATTTCTCGGTCCATGTCACATGTCACACAGGTGAGCATCTGCCAATGCTCTTTGACTTCATCACCACCATTCTAGATAGATTCTCAGAGATCTGCCTCCCTGAGTACTATGCCTCACTCCACTCTAGAGGGTTCTTGGTGCCACTAGCCTTTGTCACACCATCCCTGGACTAGAGAAACAGACCTCACACACACACCACCAAGTGTCACCACTTCTTCCACCACTCAAAGCACTTCCCTACATTTCTGGGACAAACCATATAATTCCCCTCAATGAGACATTTCTGGGTGGAGGTGGGCAAAAGCAATGTTCATATGAGCTATTTCAGCAGGAAAGTTGGCAACTCTGACCCCTATTCAGCAGGTTCACAGCAGATTCTATATTTGTATCCGTCAGTCTCTTAACACATTCTCCACATTCTAGATCAGAACAAAATGTAAAGAGGTCTCCTGATCCCATTTGCTGGTTTTACCTTTTTTCCGCACTCACTAGAGGGAGCAATACTAAACACACACACCTGATAGAGCTGAGGAAAAAAGCTTCTTCAAGGGATTCTTCACTCAAAATGTATGCCAACACTAACATACTTCTCATCCTAGAAGGCAGAGTTTGACTGGTATCCTATATGCCCCATATCCCCTAGTTCAGCAGAAACTGAAAATTTTATCATCAGTTTTGTTTTGTCCCTCCAATAATGTACCAATATCAGCTAGAGTATGGTATCACCACAGACAACAAAAGAATCTCCCATGTTCAATCACAAAGATACTGGCCCTTTCTTTCCAGGAAAGACATTAGCATAATCACTTCTCTCATAGCAGTGGTCCCTAAATCCAGTAGAAATCCATCTCTTCTACTTTAAGTCAAAATACGTAGTATACAAAACCACGGACTAATGATATCGAATATCCTTTAAACATGAATTAGGGAGGAAAAAAACAAAGTCGAGTTGTTTTCAACGTCTTTACGGGTTTACAAAGCTAAAGAGACATGGGGGAGTGTCCACTCACCTGGTCAACCCAGGTCAGTCCAGACAATCATGTCAATTATCTAATCACTCCGTACTTCAAACCACCTACACTCTATAAATGAACTGGATAACCTATGCAAGCTCAGGTCCAGTTCAGTGCAGACTTGCATCCTGGAAACACAAGAGTAAGGAAAATAATGATGCTCAAGTTCACAGAATTGGTTTGGACTCCACACAAACATCCTTTGAGGTGACTGTTGGCAATGCTTCCTTCCTCTCACGCTGGAAAGACTCTAAGAGAAGCTTTCTTACATTATCCTAGTCCTCATGGCCCAGAAAAATTTGCAGAGGAAGACAAAAATTGTTAATAGTATTTTTAAGGTCACCCAAATTTTAAAATGCCCCTGTCAGCCTACTTCAGTGCTAAAGAAATATCCAGTCACGCATATGATTCATTACTGTTTCCCCAGCTCCAGTTCCATGCACACAAATATATTTATACTTTTAAACATGGAGAAATCCTTTGGGATGAATACTAGCAACTTTGGTAATACTTTGCATCTGAGGTTTCTATTAAGGGTTGGCTAGCACCATTTCAAAAGAAAGAGCCTTCCCTGTGTGCTACTGTTAAGACATTCAGTCCTCTTAGATAAGATGCCCGCCTTCGTTAGCTCACTTCTGCCTTCTAGGTTTAGAGAGGTATGAATAGTCTTCATCCTCACTTTAAAATCTATTCAAAATTGCCTTCTATAAAGTAAGGCAACTAAATTTGAAGTTTAAAATAAGACAATCCTTGCAGGGAAAATCAGTCAGTTATCAGCAGAATTCCATGCAGCTCATTGGAAATTCAAAATTTGGAACACAAATTGAGAATATTGAACATGGCATTATTCATTGCCTGGCACGGAGTCATGCAAGGCAGTTAGCCAAACAAGCTATCTCTCTACTTACAGGTGAAACAACGGTTTGGAGAATCTTAAAAATTTGAAAACATTCATAAATCAAAACAGGAGGTTTTCTAAGAGGGAAGTTAACAGTCTGCCAAGTTAAGCAAACTAAAGAAGAAAACAAGTCGGCCGTTAAAATGGCTTTCGTGACAGATACTTACACTTCCTGAAACAATATCAATTAGTGTCTTTAGAACAGACTTCCCAAAGATATTTCAATCAGTGTATCTTCTGGATGTAAAGAGCTTTCCTTCATTGTTTCAGAGGGCAGAAACTAGGATGAAGGGTAGCACTGCTGACGATGGCAGAGCTGGGGTTTCCTGTGTGGGTAAATTCCTGAACTGACAGAAAAATTACAGCACTTCTAGAACCTCAGATGAAAACTTTTCCCTACCTACCAACCACAGAACTCGTTCATATGCGAGTGTTCTCAGCTGACAGGTACACTTCCCTCTTTACCAAAAGTAAATTTGTCTTTTGAGCATCAGCTAAATGTTGCCTTTATTTTCTAAGATCTGGTCTATTCTTATCACCTTGTTATGAAGCTATATCATAAGAACACGGATAAAAAGATATGGGATTCTAAAGAAGGGAAAAAAACAGAAGACAAATTCCTTACTGAGTCACTTATTCAGTTCTCCTTTGCTACTGAAAACCTAGACAGGAAATTAAGCCAAGGAAATGAAACTGATCTACAATACGAAGACTTGAGGAAGGAAAGTAACCAGGGCTGTAGCAGAGAAGAAGCTTCCTGGACTGGGTTTGGGGTAGAATTTTTAAAGTCTGGTGTTTGAAAAGCTCCAGAGCTGCAGAGCTAGGGGAAGGAGAGAACACAATTAAGACGTGCCAGATGCATCATGACTTGAATCCCTTCAATATGTGAAGAGTACAAGTAAAAAGGCAGTGTATCAGGTTTGCTGTATCTGTTTCTTTGATGTCCCTTTATGAAAAGGCTATGCAATGCAGTGCACTGGCTACATCCATACTATAAGCCAACTCGTATCCAACAAATTGTCATTTTCAATCCTCAACAAATTGTCCACAGAATGAAGGCACACACATCCTCCTTCAATGGCAGGAACACCAAGTTGTTATGCCTGGAGTTGCATTTGAACTCATTTAGTGACAATATTACTTAATGTGGGTTTTGACTGCGAGTGGCAATCACAGCCTTTCTAGTCTTTCTTAAACAGTAGAATGGGGAAGGCATTTTGCAAATACTGTAGCATTCATTTCAAATCTTTCAATAATAGGGATAAAACAGAGTTTTTCTAAAACATCTGGTTAGCATTCCATAGGTTCTCTTGTCAAGACAAAAACCAAAAAACCTCCTCTCCGAGAAAAAGAATCTCTAGGCATGGGTATCATGCTTTTTTCCTTTTAAGGAAATAGAAATCAGCCATTAACACAGTTTGGCTTTCTTACCATTTCTCTGCAAGTTGCTGCCTGTGCCAGGGTGTAGCCTCCTCTGCTCCTCTGTGACACGGAAGGCCCACTCGCGTCCACGTGATGGGTTTACGAGAACTGACCTGGGGCCTCCCTCTGCCTGCTGCAGCCTGGAGGATGGCGTCATGGAAACCAGAAGGGGCGGCTGTCGTCTAACATTCTTAAATGAAGTGAGACACACAGGTAGCGCCAAAAGCAAAAGCCCTCATTCTCAAGGGGTGTTTGAGCGGAGAGCAGCAGGGTGACGGGACCCAGAGAACTGCTCTGCCACGTACCTCGCAGACTGGGATTTTAGTGGTGCGCTTAGCCTTGGCGTTGTCTCGCTCCTGCCCACGTCAGGTCAGACTCAGGGCCTTTCCCGGCCCCGCGCACCGCCCGGAGTCAAGATGGCCTCCCGCGCGTGAGGGCTTCTGGGAGGTCGCCAGCGGGATATATTATGGGCTGGCAGTTCCTCCCTCTTCTCAGCCCCTCCCTCCTGAATTCGTCCCATTCAAAATTGGCGGCAGCTGGTCACCCCCGTTTTCCTTATCGAGACCTCCTGTTGTGAGGCAACTGGGGCTAGCAGGTATCAACATGCCTGACCGGGCAGCCGGTTTCGGTAAACGGTTCCCTGAGAATCCTACCCCAGGCCCGCTGCATAGTGCTTATCCTGAGCTATGTTTTGCTGTCTTTCTGATTTGCATCCCTTGCACCTGACCAAACCCTCCTCTTCCTTGGCTAGCTGTGTTAGACTTATGTCACTTAGCATAACGCTTTCCATGGTATCCATGTCGTTACAAACAGCAGAAATTTCTTCTTTTTAAAAACTGTGTATTTCATAAAATAGTCAAACCTGGAGTTCCCCTTGAGGCTCGTTGGTAATGAACTCAACTGGTGTCCATGAGGATACGGGTTCAATTCCTGGCCTTGCTCAGCGGGTTAAGGATCTGCTGTTGTTGTGAGCTGTGATGTAGGTGGCAGACATGGCTGGGATCTGGCATTGCTGTGGCTGTGGCATAGGCCAGCAGCTGCAGCTCCTATTTAACACCTTGCCTGGGAACTTCCATATGCCACAGGTTCGGCCCTAAAAACCTAAAAAAAAAAAAAAAAAAAAAAAAGGAAAACTTCACTCCTTCATTTACTACCCAAAGGAAATGAAATGTTATACGTATACACAAAAACCTGTGCATAGTTCTTTACAGCAGCTTTATAAATGACTGACAAGACTTGGAAGCAGCCAAGATGTCCTTCAGTAGGTAAATGAATAAACTGTGGTATATCCAGACAATGGAATAGTATTCATCACTAACAAGAAATGAGCTATCAAGCCATGAAAAGACATGGAAAAATATTAAATGCATATTACTAAGTGAAAGAATCTAATTGAAGAGGCTATATACCTGTACCACAGCAGTGACCTGTGCCACAGCAGTGACAATGCTGGTTCCTTAACCTGCTAAGCCACCAGGGGACTCCAAATTCCAACCTTTTTTGACATGGCTCATCTACTCTCATCTCTTCTCACAATCTCTTTCCCATGTGTGTTTATAGTTTTCCTGCCATTTAATGAGGTTTGTAGAGAAAGTATGAATACACATGTGGTCAATTCACTGTGTTAAACTGGAAAACCATGTGTTAAACAAGTTTGCCCTCTAACAGGGTAATAGCTGCAAAGAGACATGAGGGTTCAGGGTCAAGAGTGAAGCAGCCCTGTGTATGAGAGAAGTGCAGGTGTGGTCAGGTTATTTTATGCAGCTCTAACTGATATCAATGTTAACAGAAACGACCTTTAGAGGTGCTGATGAAGATGTGGGTGAGGAAATGTTTGCAGAGATATTACATAAACTGTAAAGTCTGCTTATTATCATCATCACCATCATCATCTTCATAGTGGAAAGTAAATTTGTTAACAACTCACTGGTAATTCTAAGCTAAAAAAAAAAATTTTTTTTTTGTCTTTTCAGGGCCGCACCCGCAGCAGATGAAGGTTCCCAGACTAGGGGTCAAGTCCCACAGCCACAGCAATGCAGGATCCGAGCCGCATCTGTGACCTACACTGCAGCTCACAGCAACGCCGGATCCTTAAGCCACTGAGCAAGGCCAGGGGTTGAACCTGCTTCCTCATGAATGAAAGTCAGATTCGTTTTCACTGAGTCACGACAGGAACTCCTAGACTAAAATTTTCTTCTGGCATTTGCCATAAAACTATCCAGTGACAAGACAAAAGCATTTATAGCCAAGAAAAAAAAAAATTGCCAGACCATAAAAGAGGTTAAAACATATAGTCCAAATAACTGTATTTGATCTTATCATGCTCTCCTTCACCTCTGGACCTTCACATATGCCTTTCCCTCCTTAAGAACACACTTTGCCACCTCACTGCACTTTTCTTGACTATCAATTTCCTTTTTTAATTTTATTAATAATAATTATGATAAGAACACTAATAATAGCTACATTCACTGAGTGCTTACAATGACTAGATGAATTATATTATGGCTTCACATACATTATCTCATTTACTGTTTGGAGCAACCCTATGAGGTAGAAATTTCCTTTGTCTCCTTCTTACAGATAAGAAAACTAGGCATAATTTACATGGCACTTTCCTGCAAAACTCCCCAGTCTCGTGGTTGTCTCTCTCACAATGCAGCAGTTAGGATATACATTCTGCAGCCAGAATTCTGTGGGAAAACTGCTTAACCTCTCTGTTCTTTGGAATCCCTGTCAGAAAAAAAAAAAAAAAAAAAAGTGGATAACAATAGTTATCTTCTTACATGGTTGTTCTGAGGATTAAATAAGTGAACACAGGAGAAGCCCCCTGAACAGAACTGGAGGGTGGTACAGCAATAGATACAGACTAGCTATCACTGTGTGCTTCCAGAGCCCCAGAAAACTTCCTATCTTAACACTTAATCACACTATATCAGAATCTGAGGGCTTTTTTTTTTTTTAACTGCGTCAGTTTGATACAGTAAATACACACACAAACACACACTACTCCCATTACACAAAGAATTTAGAAGCAAATTATTTAGCAATTGAAATGACAGTGCCACAGGTCATTACTTAGCCACTGAAATGACAGTTTCAGGGTCCCAGGCACAACATGGCAGCCAAAAGCATTTAGGTCATGGTCTGTGGATCTCTTATTCCTCTGTGACAGGTTTAAGTGGAACTGCAGCTGCTGCCTCTGCAGTGCATGGGCAGAATCTGAGTTTTTTAATTTTCTATATCCCACTCCTCACCCCTCATGGGATTTTGAGTCCTGAGAAGGCCATGACATGTCTATGCTATTCAGCGTTGTAACCAACCACTTAGTATGGTGCCTAGAATGTAAAAAGTACTTCATAAATGGTTATTGAAAATGAGAATCAGTGAATGAAGGCTTGTAGGAATTCAACTCCTTTGGGTGAGTTTACATGTGTAAAAAAATAGGTGAGGGTGGAATACTCAATTAGCTTCAAGTTGAAACAGTCATTACAAGAGGCAAAGGCAGATCCTGTAACAGCTCTAACTTGAAAGCAAAAGTACAGGCTGTCAGTGCTGCGTTCTTGATTTCCTGACCATGTGATCTTGGGCAAGTCAGTTAAATCCTCTGAGCTACACTGACCACACAGGTTAGTGTGGAAATCAAATGAGATGATGTATACGCGAGCATTCTGTAAACTGGATATCCCGCTAAAGGGTTGCTATAAAAGATTTCTCCCCAGGTTCTCCTGTGGAGCAGGGGGTTAACGATCTAGCCTCGTCACTGGAGTGGCTCGGGTCACCACCGTGGCATAGGTTTGATCCCTGGCCCAAGAATTTTCACATGCCTCAAGTGTGGCCAAAAAAAAAAAAAAAAAAGATTTCTCCACAGACCATATCAGTCTGGAAGTACAGCTGGGATGTTAGTTTAACAAGCCTGTCATTCTCCAGGGTGTTTCACGAACTGCTGCCAACCCACCATCCCAAGTGTTTGCTAGATTCCTTGCTGATGATGAATATATGTAGACTGTATGAGTGGGGAAAGTGGGCGGGGGGGCAGCGACAGGAAGGAGAGACTATTAGCTCTTCACTCTGCCCTCAAGGTGCTGGAGGACAAAGAGAATTGGAATGCTCAGAAAAGTTTCAGGACTGTCAAAAGTACATAAAGTCAGCTACAGAACCTGTACAGCATAAGTAGTGATTCTACTTGTTTTGGCAATTGTGCTAGGGGAAGAAAAATCTCAGACTGTTTAATAAGATAGGAAAAAAGGAAATATGATGAATTTCATCTTATATAGAGACCAACTACTACCTCCTCCCATCAACCAATCTAGTTGGTTGATATATGACTAAATGCATAATGTATTTATTCAACCAATATCACAGATATACACCACCTAATACGTGCAGGGCCTTATGGCTACACTGGCAAGCAAAAGGGAGCAAAATGTCACCTCTCATAACTTAACAGCCTGGAGGACATGCACTTGGATACCCCAAGCCTCTGCTTCGGGTTTGGAACAACACTAATATCTTAACTGGAATAAGTCTTTCTTCATTCAAGAAGCCATAACAGTTAACAATGGAAGATAATGACCTTTCTTTAGAGAATATAAGGCAGACATTTATTAGAGCATATATGCAGTTTTGAATACCATTTCTGAAAAAAGTGAGTTCTGGAGGCAAGGATAAAAATATTTAAATTTAAAATGTATATCCTATAAAGAAAAATTAAATGACTTTAAAAATCTAAACAGCAAAAACCAAAGTCTGATTTAATTTCTGCATTCAATAAAAGGTTTTCATGTAGGATATAAACTTGACTAAGGTAGGAGAATTGTAGTCCTCATCTAAAAAAGGCTTTCCTGGCACTGGATGATAAGGAATTGACTGGGAAACCAAGGAAACCTAAAGCATCTCACTTCCAGGAGATCCACAGATTAAACAACAAGTTGCTTCATTAGAGAGGCATAAGTAAAACTATCTCTCTCAGTGCTTTTTAGGCTTTATAGACAAGTGAGAAGCCAATTAAAATAGATGGCTATTAATTCCATGTAGAGAAAAGAGAGAAAATGGATTTGTTTTGATCCTATTTATACGTCTATTGCAAAAACCAAACCAACTCTTATAAATCACCTCAACATTATTGGACCCTTTTTATGCACCAGGCACTGTACTGGGTGATGGAAGTATACAAAGATTCTTCCATTTTCAGTAAATATGTAATTTACTGAGGAGACAGCAGTCATAGCTAGTCACTGTCTGATAGCCTCTGTGTGCCAGGCATTTTGTTAAGTATTTAAATACCTGATGTTATTTAATTCCTACAGTAATTCTAGGAGGTACTTATTATCATCTGCAATCCACAGCTTTATCACGACAATCCAGAGCCTTTGGGAGGTTAACTAAGTCAACAAGGATTCAGAGTCAAATCACAGAGCCACGAATAAATCCAGGCTGCCTTATCTAAAGCCCGTGTGCTCTTCTTGACCATTACTCCCTACTTTGTGCTCTGCTCCAAAACAAATGACGCTGACCATGACAGTAATAGCAAAGGAAAGGAACTACGTAGTAAAAATGATAGTAACAATAGCAAATGCTTATTAAAAGAAAGGTGTAGACAAAAGTGGGGATTAGAGAAGATGGAGCAATTAATTTTAATTGGAAATCATGAACAGAAGGTCATTTTAGAAAGACAACTGCCCACTGGCATAGGTGTCCCCACTTCCATGGCAGAGCAGTCACTTGTGAGAAGCTATCCAACATTTCTCAGCCCTTGCGCCATGACTAGTTCTCGTTGGTGGAATCTGAGTGATGTGCTCCCTTCGTTGCCAAGGCAGTAAAGATGCAGATGTATTTTGTCACACATTCTCTTTCTTCCCGATGATCAGGATACCTATACAAATGCTGCACAGCAGAACACCGACTTTTATTCTCTTAAACTAATGACATTTTGGGGGATTTACTTGTTGAAGCCACTGGAATTACACTCATATAGAAAGTATTCTGCTCAAGGGGCAGAAAACAAGCAATGTCACAGAAGCATGCTGTGTGCAGGGAGTGAATAATTCGGTTCTTTGGAGCATAGATATGGGAGAGAAGGAGAACAAGAAAGGTCACTTGAGATCATGAATACCAGACACAAAGGTCAACCTCTTAGTAATGGAGATCTTCAGAAACAAGTCAGGTCAAAAGTGAAACCTATCTCATTTAAAGTTAACAAAATATTTGCAGTTCCCATTAGAAATATGAGCAGAAAGAATTTCAGATCATGGATGGCTAATCGCTCCCCTCCTATTAAATGCATAGGACTATGTTTTAGTTGGAATATATATACACCCAAACTCACATATACACTCGATTTCACACACACGCACACACACAAATGGCCATCTGTACACCTGCAAATCATATATATGCACACACATGCAGATGAGTGCTTACACACACATATTTATACACATGTTAACATACATAGTGACACATATGCACATTCACCATTTTTCTCCTCAAGCAGCATTAGATGTTATCTAAATAATAACTGTATGTTTTAAGTAGCTATCTATTCATTTCTAGAATTGTATCTCTTTGGACACCTGGCTTACATGATTTGGTGAGGAATAAAAATGGCAATTTATAAAACTAGAGTGCAAGTGTTTGAATACTTGCACTCTCCTTGCCTTTGTGGTCTCTTTTTTCTCTTCTTGCCTCATGGAAGTAAGTCAGAAGTAGAAAGGGTATAACTCCAGGAAAGACAGAAAGCACATCTTTTTCACTTTCTCTGTCTCCTGTTCTTATTCTTTAAACACCTTCTTCTTTGGGTCTCTACAAACTCTCCTCTGGTGGGTTCAGAAGGTCCTGAGAGCTGCCAACACTTCTCCTCCAGTAAGAAACTTGTGCAAAAGGCCGGCTGCTTCCCAGAGGGATGTGACAGATGGCAGGATCACCGTGCCGAGCTCGGATGGCTCACCCAGGTGGAGAGGCATCAGGGAGCTGGAAGCAGAGATCTGGAAATTATTCCTGGCCTGCTGTAGCTTCTCATATTAACAATTCTACACCCTTCTAATCTATGAATTTTGGAGGCTGCAGAGCCCAGATGCATGCTTTTTTTTTCCCTGAAAGAGCAAACTTGTTTGATTTCTCTAGAGCCATCATGTCACTACAGATATTTTCTTTATTGCATTGTACACAATTTGCTATTATTCACTGATGCCTCAGTCCAATTTTCCTGCCTGGCCGTGACGCTGACTTACCAATGGTAATCCCAAAGTAACCTCTAACCAGCTTATGAAGGGGACTCCTCAATGACCACAGTACAGCCAAAGCCAAGGGGGTTACATAGAATGAAGAATGACGTGCCTGGTGTGTGGCCTGATGTGGTAGTCAAGGCTTTGCAACTGGCCTGATGGAGGAGCGACAAGTGTGGAGTACTCAGAAATCATAGCCTAGTTAGCTTAGATAACAAACATTTCCCCTATAGGACATATTGTTGCAGTTCTTTCTTCCTCCCAAGAGCCAGGCAGGCGGCTTTTACTCTCAGATACCATCACTGGATGGAAATCCTTATAATGCAGAAGATGAAGTTCCACATCTAATCCTTACCTTCAAATAAAAGAAAAAGTAGAAAATGCCACCCCCTTATTGCTGTATGGTTAATGTTAGCATCCATGCAAGTTACCAGATTAAAGATGTTTACTGCCAGAAAGCAGGAATTGTGTTTATCTGTTTCTTTCTTATTGGTGAGGTGGTGACTACCATCGTTTTGCTGTGTCCAGCAGTTGTACCCTCTTTGTCACCTAAGGAACATCAGGAAAAAAACGAGTGACTAACAGCCCCCTGGATAGCATCTGGCAACTTGTTTCAGGATGAAGAGCACTTGTGTTAAATTTCAAACCCTTGGTACTTGAGGAAGCTCCACAAGAGATCCTTGAAGTGCTTTTTTTCCCCAAAGTTGCTGTGACATTGAGCTTGAACAGTGTACTGAATACCTGTGAGGAGATTTTAGTTTATGTTCCAAAAAGCCTGGCAAAGTTAGAGCACAATTCATGGTCTTGGAAAAGTTCTGTTTATATTAGATTTTTTTTTTAAATGCTCAGCTAAGTAGTCTCCACGTGAATCAAATCTACAACTTTGGAAAGAGTATAACTACATTCCATATAAAAGACTTTCAAATTCTTTTGTACACAGAAGCACCTGGGGAACTTGATAAACTGCAGATTCTAGGGCCTTACTCCAGAATCTCTGGTTCAGCAAGTCTGAACTGGGGTCCAAGAATCTGCATCTTAATAAACCTCCCAGAAGATTCTGATGCAATAGTCCCAAAACCAAACCCACAAATTGTATTAATTAAGCTAAATTTGAAAATTTGGGCTCTCCTTTGAGGTTATAGATCGATAGGACTACATGCTACTGTCATCACGGGTTAGCCTTATTTGCCATGATGAAAGACGAGATGAGAAAGAAAGTAGGAAAACGACAAAGAGAGAAAGTGAGGATGTTTTAGTTGGGTTAGGCCCTGGAGGCTGAGGCTGGGACAGGAATTCTTGTGCAGGGGATTTCTGAGGGCAGGCTCTCAGGAGAAAGAGGTGAGGGGGGCAGGCTGGGATAGAAGACGGACCTAATCAGAGAGGGGTATATACTGGAGTCTAGCTTCAGCCTGACCCCATGGGAAGCTTTAGAGCATGAATCACACATACATTTTGAGGCCTGGTGTCAGTTTTCTATAACCCCATTTCAGTCTGTCTTTGGCTGTGGGCCACCCCTGGACATGGGGCTTATGTTCCAGCCATATCTGTTTGGGATGGTTTATTCCAGTGGGGAACAATATTCTAGAGAAAGAAGTAGCAGTTAGCTTACCCAGCTAACACTTCCAGCAGGTGGGGAAGGATGCCCAGCCCAAAAAAGGACATTTTGGTGGAGCACCAACAGCATCAGATACAGGGAGGAATGGAAGTAGGGGAAAGAAAGACTGAAATGCTTCTCAGCTGAGGATGATCCAAACAAATGAAAGCTCTACTATTCCACTCAACAACACAAATGGCACCAAAACACCAACAAGCCATATTCTGTGGTACTTTCCACTGAATGTTCACAAGTTTCTGCATTCTTGAGCATCTGCAGATTTGATGCTAGTGTATAAATAGCTGCCTCTCAAATAATCAATGTTCATGAGACTCAAGGGCACAGAGGTATGGCACGAGACAAGACCACACACCAAATCACCGAATCTTAGAGTTGAACAACTGAGCCGTCTAACTATCCCTCCCCAACACACAGGTCATCATACTCAACACTGTTGCCATCTGCAATCTAATCCACACACTCTCACCACAGTTCAACCAAAATGCAGTACATCAATCAAGACCACCGGTTTTATCAAAATTTCAAAACTCTGCGTGGGATAAAGAGCGCCACAAGGATAAATGGACCCAAGTCACATTTTCCAACTTACCCCAAACTTCATTAATTATTTTGTCCAATAAATGCCTTCTGAAATCAAAGAGGCCATCACTGTGCCATCTCTCTATCATTCTCTATTGCCTCATTTTAGAAGGGGATTAATTGGACAGTATCAGTGATTCAATATGTGCTCCTAGTATCAGTATGTTTTAAAAAATAAGTGCTAATAAACTGCAGGTATGATCATTTTTTTCCAAAAAAAAAAACATTGCCAGTGTTTGATAGTATTTTACTGAACAAAACATTTTAGGAATTCCACTTTTTGCCCCTTTTTAAAGGCATGTCAGTGTTCCCTTGTGGCACAGCAGGTTAAGGATCCAGCACTGTCACTTCAGTGGCTCCAGTCGCTGTTGGGAACTTCCAAATGCTGCAGGCACAGCCAAAAAACAAAACAAAACATCAGCATCTAGGACCTTACAATTTGATTTACCTGATACTTCACTTGCATAAAGCTAAACAAATGTTTCTAACAATTTATTTGCTCATCCAGCTTAGGCCTCTATATCCTCTTAATGATCATTGTTCTGACTTGTCTAGCTTGAAGATGGTCTTCCTTGCTGGTGAACATACAAAGTTGGGTCTAAATTATTTTTCTATTACCTTGGGCACAGATCTATTGCAGCTCTTAGAGGTCCACTTATCTGTTTCTTATTCTCCTTGCTCTCCAGAGAGAAACGAGGCCTTTGAGTTGTGTTGAACTGTGATCGAAACTTACTTTTCGCCCTGGACTTCAGCCTTCCTGATATTCTTCTCCAGACCCAATTCCCACTCCTGTGTGCATCTGGGCCAAGGCCTCTCTCCGTTTATGTAGATGCCCTCCAATTAGGTGACTTTATCAGAGGACTTCTCTTCAACTGCATTGTTAACTTGAGGTATCACATTTCTGCTTCTTAATTATGCTCATTTGTGTTAACTTGTTATAAATTCTTCTTTTCAAGGATTCCTCTCAAGCCACATGAACTTTTGACTTCCCTGACCATGGAATGAGGCTTGCTCTTGCAATAAACTCTAGGCAATGTATTTCCTAAAGCCTAAGAGAGAGTATTGAGTGTCTCCTAGGATTTTTTACTTTAATATCTCAAGTGATTTGACTACAAAGGTTCTATCATGTCTCTATCGCAAACAGTTCTTTCATAATTTGGTTCAGAATATTGTTTTCTTTCCTTGCTTCTTCATCTTTCTGAGTTGTCAGCAAGTCTAGAATTTATCAGATGCCCTGCCTTTGGTAGCATAAGACTTCAGCAGACATTCCGACGGGTGTATTTTCCCTTCTCTTCAAGGCCAGTTTTGTAATCTGTGTTCGGAAACCTTTATCCATATCCTCTGTCTGGTCTGTTGGTCTGCAGAATACTTCAAGAATAATATCACTTGTAATTCTCCTTTATCTTATCCTCCCTGAGAGGAAAATTTGCAGTGTTCATTCTTTGTGCAGAAGGGAAAAGAACTTTTTGAGTCAGAGCTGTCACCTGGGTTCCTGATGAACATTTGAATGCTCAAAAGAGAGG
This sequence comes from Catagonus wagneri, assembly GCA_004024745.2. NCBI lineage: Eukaryota > Metazoa > Chordata > Mammalia > Artiodactyla > Tayassuidae > Catagonus > Catagonus wagneri. The sequence continues at coordinate 4,396,397 of PVHT020000230.1, read as the reverse complement.
GAACTCAAAGGCCAATGAAATATATACTTTTTGACAAGGCAGCAAAAAGATCACTTGCCATTCTTTCTTGAAAGTTTCGCATATTCATGACAACCTCTGCCCCAGGTTGTACTAAAACATACACTTACCTAATGAAAGTAGAATTAATTGAAATGTTATGTATAGAAATACAGAGTTATTAGTAAAGAACAGAAGCTGTGAAGCCCTGAACTGACTTAGCATTGATTCTCAGTGCCTAAGCTGTGTGTCATTGATAATTTCTCTAAGTCTTAGATATTATCCACAAAACAGATTTATTACTAATACCTGCCTCATAGGGAGGCCATGAAAATTAATATTAAATGCTAACCCCAGTACCTCAATTTCAATAAATTTACTTATTTAATAAAAAAACAACATTAATTGCTTGGTATTTGCTAAGAAATATTCTACATATTGTTACTACAACAAAGAACAAGTATTACTGCATTCCTGGCCGCACTAGAAGGGAGTCAGATGCAAACTATAAAGTCACCCATACACAAAACATATAAAATATGGCCAGGAGTAAACGTAATGAAATAAATAAACATACATAAAACAGGAACCAGAAATTAACTGTGTATGAGGTGGGGGGCAACTACCTAGCTAGAATGGTCAGGAAAGGCTTAAGATTTCACTAAGAAGGTGACATATCACTGGACCCAGAATGATAAGAAAGCACCAACAATTCAAAAATCTGGGAGAAAATTACTCTAGATAGTGTAAATAATACTAAACTACATCTCAGTACATCTGTTTCCCTTAAATAGATTTTGGCCAAGCGTTTGACTGAATTTTACATTGTTTATCTGTATTATCAATTTTCATTTTGAAATGAGCAGATTCCTCTTGATCACCTTCTATAACACCATTCAATAAATCACCAATATTTTAAATTTTTGCAAAGTGCAAGTTGATGTTTTACACATCCATATTTTACCACTGAGAGACTGTGGCTGAATGCCATATAGATGAATTTGACTCTGGAAAGCATGTCCCTTCAATTATCTGTTAAATGCCTCTTTTTACACCCAACCTGCTGACAAAAATGAGAAAGCAAACAAATGAGATGAGTTGCAGTGAGGACACAGGAAGCCAAGAGAGCACAGTATCTAATTGGAAGAGCACAGGAGAATGTTTAAAATAAGTTTCAGAAAAGCGATAAGGATGAAGATGATGTTATCTCTTGGATAGAAGAAGCTATTAAAATACACCAGAGTGTTTTCAATCACTTAATCAGAAAGCCCTTTTCCTGAGAACTGTCTTTTGTCCGTGTGCCATGAACAAACATAAATATTTTGGATTTCCTGCATCCTTCACCCTGATAATGGGCTCTTAACTGTAAGCTCTTCCCACCTCAAAGAAAAAGCTAAAAACAATGATAAAACATGAAAGATAGATATAATGTCTTTTCCAGATGAATTATTGAATCCTACAAATAGTTTTTAGTGCTATTCCTTTCTAGCTCTAGCTTTTTTTAAGCAGGAGATTTTAACATGATTTTTATATAATAATACATGATTCATCCTGGTCTTAGAGCATAACGCATAATATAAACATGTACACAAGAGCTGAACTTAGGTAAAATAAATAAGCTTTTTGAAAATTTCGTGTGGATTTCTTTTAAGATGCTACATAAACATAATTGCAACCTTTCATTTGTACATAAATTTTCATCTCTCAATAGCTGAAAAATTCGTAAAGAAATAATTTGAAAAATTCCTTAACAAATAATCGTAGAGAAATAATTTCTTATAGTAAAGAAATATCATAAGATATTGTTATGAAATATCCATTTAAGGTTTAAGTTCTTAACATCAATATAAGTAACTGTTTCTACATGTTTTTTAACAAAATAATGTATGTTGAAATCAAAGTACAAAAAACCTATGTTAAGAGGACTATTTAGGAAAAAATTAAACTATGCCTTTTAAAAATTCTAATTAAAACAAATAATTGGACAGAAAGTTCTTTTATTGTTATGGGAATAAAGTTTCATGAGATGTTTACGTTCTTATGAGATTTTAAATAACATTTTCTGGATCCAAATAGAGACGTGTCAATCATTTGAATCATAATAAGCCAGAAGTTCCCTTTTGTGTTAAACAAATAAACCAAAGAGAAATTCCACTTGGGCAAAGGGTGAAATTAAGTTGAAGTGACCATATTCATGAATAAAATCACTATGAGGTACAATTAAATGCATTTTTGCTCCTATTATAAATGACAACTTCTTCCATTATACCTATATTTTAATTTATAATTGGAAATTGAAATCCTCCTACTCCAATTGATCCCATCCAGAGTTTTACTTTGAAGTCTGACCTCAGAATTTGCGCAATAATATCAAGTAGATGATAAAATTTCAGAGGAAATTGTGTAATAATAGCACTCCTGAAGAACTCCTTACTTGCACGGCCCTCATTCTTGTATACCAACCCAGCTTTGCTTTCCATAAGAATATAATACCCCTATCTATTTGAACCTCATGTTACCAAGGCACTAAAATACAAATCTGGTTTAATTAAATGGCCAGGACCAATAGAAAGGATCCAATCAATATGAATAATATTCCTGCTTCTCTCTCCAAAACAAAATAGACTGCTCGAGTGTTTTATGTTCAGGCACAGCAAGCCAGTGAGTGCCGGGTGTTGTGTCGGATGATAATTCAAGGGTTAAAAAGGACAAAATTATCATTCACACATGAGAGAAGCTGCTATCAGCTTGCTTGCTGACCTTATGTGTGCTCATGGGTAAGATGCACTTTACTTATAATAAGATGAGAAGTGGATTTATCTGGATAAACTGTTCAAGGGATCTGATGGTGTCATTAGTAAGGTGGCTTCCTGGCTATGAAAACTGCCTCCTCTTACTAAGGAAGCTGCTGCTAATCAAATGTGCTTCTGGAGAACTCCAACAGGATTTGACACTAAATTTTGAGATAACGATGGTCAAGTAAGGCTTGATTTATTCCATGCCTTGCCTTTATTCTCTTTACTGATTCCTACAAAATAAAGATGGCCGTGCCTGTTACCGAATCTGAAATAATTGGAAACGATGTTAGTTCCGTATGATTTCATTTTTGCAGAAGTTGGGGAGTAGGTGGGGAGGGGGTGGCAGGCGAGGGGAGAAGTGTCCTTTGAACAGCTGCCTTTGGAAGAAATGTTCCAGTAATAAACTGCCTCCAGTGTTCGTCTAAAATAAAGAAATAAATAAATGCCGAGTCGGGTGAATCGCATCAAAATCTCAAGACAATTCCAAGATGAACCAACTCGGAGAGTAAATGACCTCTTCATCTGGGTGATAAAGTTCCAGCCAAAATATTCTCTGGGCCCGAGACGTGATTCATTAGAAATATGTGCATGGTGGGGCGCTCCTCTCTCTATCTGGCAGAGTCCGGTCTGCACACTGATAAGAAGCAAATGCAAATGTCCTGATAAGAACTGAATGCAAATATTTATGATATGATATTCCCTGGGAATTATGTGCAGATAAAACAAAGTGTATTATTTTCCTGCTTCTCTTTCAGGTTTGCCAAAATGCCCTTTTTCGCTTTTGGAATTTGCATTTCTTCAAAATTGATTCGGCTTGCGTATTATGTTAAGCTATTTGTTTGCTAAGGATGGTAATTAGTTACTGTAATTACAGCAATGACAGTTGCTAAATTGTTTTTAAAGCATTACAGTGGGCCTGTGCCAGAAGATTGCAGTATTTTTTTGGATTTAAGCAGAGGCTGGAAAAACTCCCACTCTAGGGCCAGCATGGGATTTTCAACTACAAAGCTGCTTTTCCTGATTGAAATTTTTTTAAAAGTCATTAATTTGCATTGATTGCAAGTGCTAACTTTACATTTAGGTTTATTCACATATCACAGAAATATTAGTGATAGTGGACTTTGGTGTAAAAGAGACACAAGGGGACACCCATCGTAAATAAAAGTGAAAGCTGATAGCAGAGGAAAAATGGTATAACTATTACTTAGAGCTTGTTAATTAAACTTTTTTGCCTGTTTTTAGATAAATTAAAAACAATTAAAAATGTTTCTCTGAAAGTCATTCCCAAACTTTTCTGAGTGCTCCTGGTTAAAATGAGTAATGTGGAAAAGAATAGTTTGGCCATACTCTCTGCTTGACATGTGGAAACTAAGAAAAAAGAGAGAGAGAGAGAGAGAGAGAAAGGTTATTTCCCAAATACTTCTCACAGATTTAGTTTAAAAGAAAATAAGGAGGGGAGACTTGAGCTATAGCGCATGTCCAAGATGGTTCATATGATTGATGTTTTATACCAATACCCCTTAAAGGCAGAGGTTAAAGGCAGAGAATGTGGTTCTCTCTGCCATCCATTGTTCCAAGAATGTCTTCTAACACTACTTTCCAAAGTCAAGAAAATTCACGTGAGCTCAAAATTGGTCCCCAGCCACTTGAAGTCAAAAATAATCCAAAGTACTGCAGACTCTATACTCATAAATTCACTCTCACAAGTGCTTCATAAATAATAAAGAACACTATATTTTAAATGTTGAGTTTCCTCTACTGGAGGAAATTAGTTACTTTGATAACAACAGTACTAACAGCAACCAGCATTTCTTGAGAGCTGTGCACATTCCAGGCACAATGCCAAGCACTGTTACACACATTCTCTCACCAACTTCCAGGGCATTACTACTGTAACCTCATTTTACAGGAAGAGATACTGAGGCTTTGAGATGTTAGAACTTGTCAAAGTCTCACTTCTGGTAAAAATGAAACATGGAATCCAAACCCCAGGCAGTCTACATTCACAGCCTGTGCTCTTAATGTAGAGAGGATGTGACTTTGTATTTGAATGTAAATAAATAAATAATATTTTTAAAGCCTCAACCGCCTCCTTTAATTGAGAGTAAACTGAAATCTAAAGCACATAGTCAAGAAGATGTCAGAAATCAAATTTTCATCTCAAAGCTTTTTTCTTTTGTTATTCATTTCCTTGTTATAGGTATAAATATAATTTCCTTGAGGATAACTCCAAAAGTACTAGTACTTGATGAGAACTCTGACTCTACACAAAGACTAGCCTCCTAATGAACTGGCCACTTTTGCTCCAAAAAAGACTCAACAAATTTAGTGTTTATTTATCATCATTTGAGAACTATAAATCCCAGTTTGTGTAATATGTTCTTATATTTATACGAACACAAATGAAATTGATAAATTTGTATTTTATGGTATTTTGAAATTGTTTTGAAAGTTATCCCATGCCATGCATACTTAGGTATGAATCTCATGCTATAACAGCTGCTTCATGCATCCCCCCAGTATAGGCTGCAAGCATCTCATATGTATACATACATGTGAAAACACAGATCAATACAATACAACAAATGATATCTCCAATTAATCAACAATCTCTTTATGAACTCATTCCTGATAAACATTTACCTCCCTCCAAACTAGACATTATCTCTTCTGTTTTCCAACCCACATGACACTATGATTTGAGCCTCTAAAGCACCAATCATGGTACCGCTGAACCTGCTCATTGTGTACTTATCTGTCTCCTCCAGTAACCTAGAAGCTCTTTGAAGGTTAGTATTCTGTATCTTCTAGATTTAGCACAGAGCTTGTTACATAGTAAATACCCAACAAAGACTTACATAATGAGGAGTTCCCTGGTGGCTCAATGGGTTAAGGATCCGGCATTGTCACTGTTGTGTGTGGCATGGGTTTGATGCCTGGCCAGGGAACTTCCACATGCCATGTGTGAGCACCCCCCCACACACACACACACACACAAAAGACTTACTAAATAAATAAGCAGTGAACCCATTCAACCAACTACAAAATTTCAGTGGCACATACAATGAGCCTTTATTTCCCACTCACGGGCCTACAGAGCAGCGAGGACACCTCGGCTTCAGACTGGGGCTCAGATGGGTTTATATATTTTTCTCAGTTTGGCTCCAAGCTAGACGGGCACAGTTCCCAGGGGCATGTTTTTCTCATGTGAGGGTCAGAAGCTCCCAGGGGGGTGAATAGAAACATGTGATGTCTTTTAAGGCCTAGACTCAGAACGTATACCTTTCTTTTTTATCCACACTGATTCTCCAAGCAAGTCAAGAGACAAACCCAAAATCACTGTGGGGGCAAAATATACTCTTCCACGGAGGTGTGGAGGGTAGACAGTGGGAAGAAGAGTAAATGTTTGCTGAATAACAATATAAATCACAAACAAATATTCATATAGTAAAGATTATACTTTCTTTAATGTAAGGCATCTAAAACATCTGAAAGAGAGAAGAAAGATGGAAAACTGCATAATTAGCAAAGACTCTGGAAACCATTTCATGATTTCCATTGATAATGAATTTTCAGTTCAATAAACTGACATGAATATTCTTTGCAGGTTCAGCATTAACATCACTAGCTACAGCGTGGTGCTATGCTCATTTTACCCTTTGTATGTCTGGAGAACTAATCAACCCTCTTCTTCCATACTTGAGGACCATTAGTCAATTGTTTCCCATGTTCCTCCCTCCAGGCTGACATTTCTTTCATCTCCCCCTCCACATTTCACTTGTCAAACCATATCCCACATTTGTGGTTCTTCTTTGGGACTCTCTCTAACCCATTGAGAGCCAAAAGCTATAGCAGAATCTCTTCTTACCATCAATCAATCAAAACTGGACAAGGAATCTTGTTTCCTTAGAGAAAGATACTGGCAAATTTCCAGCTGAAGAGAAACATATGGGTTCACACCCCCACTCCCACATTTTCCTAACCCTCACTCCAATCTGCAAACATATCAGAGTCAATTTGACTGAACTGTATTGGATCAAAGAGGAGCTCCAAGGAGTGTGAAGTCAAGCTTCAAATATCAGCTCGGCTCAGTTTGGTTACAGAAAGGAAAACATCCCTCCTGGAGTGAGACATCTTTCTTGTCCAGACGTTCAAAGAGTGTTATTCATTATGAAGTTTATGGTACCCACACTGGGAGCACAGTTCATTACTTCAGAATTCCTGCCTAGTTTAAGTGGAAGGTCTCCTGTTAAGCTGCCTCATGCTTTCCATGGCAGATTCAGTCTCAGAGAACATAAAATAGATCATTAGATGCTCTCTAGCTGCACTTGGTCAGATGGTAACTGCAAACACTTACCCCAGAGCCCGGAACTTTTAAGATTTTCATTTAAGTTTTCAGATTAGGAGGATAATTTATTTTGCATTCTAAAAAGTAAGATTTAGTCCCATTATTTTTTTCATTTAACTTACCCATTTCACCAAATTCCCTGAAATAGAGAAAGTTGATGTGTTAATATGAATGTAAGGAGAAATCACACTTTGGAACATAACTTAGTATACTTCGTGGTGAGATGAAAAGCAATGAAAGAGCATCCATGATTCTGACTTCTATCAGTGACTCACATACTCAAGTTCCAGATCACAAAATAGGGACTACATGGCACATGAGTCAAAGTTCTCCAGAGAAACAGAATCAATAGGATATGTAAATAGAGAAAGAGAGATTTGAAGGATTTTAAGAGAGATTTTTAAGGAATTCACTCATGCAATTATGAGTGCTGGCAAGTCTGAAATCTACAGGGCAGACCAGACAAGAGATGATGTTGCAGCTGAGACCCAAAGGTAGTCTGGAGGCATAATCTGCCCTCTTCTTACTTAGGGGACCTCAGTGTTTCATCTAAGAATGGGGTCTGCCCACATTGTGGAGAGTAACCTGCTTTACTCAGAGTCTACTGATTTAAATGTTAACCTCTTCTTTTAAAAAAAATAAGCAAATAACAACAACAAAACAGCATTCAACGCTACATCTAAACTGGTTTTTGACTAAATATCTTGGTATCGTGGCCTAGCCAAATTGACTCATACCATCACACACAGCTCACAAGCATCTCTGTTCTATCACTTACTTGCTCAATAAGCATACACTGAACATCTGCGAATACTTGGTGGTGCCCAGGATTCCTTGAAGGTTGCTAAATCAATGATTCTGAATTATTGTTCAAATGTACTGATTCTCAGAAACACCTGGAAACAGTCTTGGAATCATAACTAAACTTGTCCTTTCCTAAAACCTAACAGAAATTGGCACAAATGGGCAAAAAAAAAATCCTTACCAGGCACAAATCTCCTGGCACTTTGATCTTGAACTTCCCTGCCTCCAGAACACTAAATGTTATTTAAGCTACCCAATCTATGGTATTTTTATTTTAGCAGCCTGAAATTAGCCTTGGACAATATGGGTATGGATGTGTAACACATATGTATATATGTGTGTTTGAAAAACAAATGCATACACTGAAAAAAACACATAAATTTCAAATGAAATTTATTGAAGGACTGCTATGTTTGAAATACTTTCTAGACACTGACAGCCTAGTGGTAGACCAAAATTTGTAATCTTAGTTCTTATGAAATTAATGGTCTAATGTAAGAGGCAGGCAATAAAGTTTACATTATGTTTAAAATTCTGATAAGGCATCTGAAAGAGAAGGATTAAATACTAAAAATGCCTTTAGCAGGGAATGCTAATTTAGCCAAGGAAGCTAGAAGAGGCTTCCCTGAAAAAGTGGTATATTGATTCTACCTGGAAATTTAAAGAATAATTATCCGATGATAAGGAAGTCTTGGGGTAGTATATTCCAGGCAGTGGGAATGGTATATGAAAAACACATCTGAGAAACACGGAAAAATCCAGTGTATCCTCAAAAGTCAGGGTAATAATTTTAGATTTGATCTAAAGTGCACAGGGACTTAGTATAGAGTTTCAAATAGGTGAGTAATATGATAATATCTACATTCTTTTTTTTTTTTTTCCTTTTTAGAGCCACACCTGTGGCATATGGAAGTACCCAGGCTAGGGGTCAAAATGGAGCTGTGGCTGCCAGCATATGCCACAGCCATAGCAATGCCAGATCTGAGCCATGTCTGCAGCCTACACCACAGCTCATAGCAATGCCAGATCCTTAACCCACTGAGAAAAGCCAGGGATCCAACCTGCATTCTCATGGTTACTAGTTGGGTTCATTACCACCGAACAACAATGGGAAGTCCCAATACCTGCATTCTTAAATGACCATGCTAGCTACTGTACAAAGAATGATTTCAGGGAAGCAAGGATGGACACCCAGAGGCCAATGAAGAGTCTATTGCAGCAGTTCAGATAAAAGATGATGGAGCAATAGAAGAAGGAAAAAAAAAATAACAGAATACACATGAGATTCATTTTGCTGGTCAAATTCGCTAAAACTGGGTCATTTTTGAATGAAGGTATAATGCAGAGAAAGGTGCTAAGGGTGACTTCCTGGATTCTAGCATAAACAACTCTGAGACACAGGATAAGGATCAATACTAAAGATCTATGAGTTCAGTTTTTAAAATGTTGAGATGTCTGGGAGACATCCAAGAGGAACTAAGGAATCTTTGGTTAGGTACACAGCTTGAGAGGTATCTGAGACATATGGGTTACGATTTTAAATTTAGAAGTCAATAGATAACATTTGAAGACATGAGAAAAAATTCGCTCATGTTGAGTGTAGAGAAATAAAGAGCCAGAGAAACATCTGTGAAATTCAGATCTAGAAGGAAGACCCTGAGAGAGGAAGGAAGACAGAACAAAGAAGAGATTGTGGCAACTCAGAAGCCCAGAGAACAGTATTTCAAAAGGAAGAGTGGCTATTCATAACAGACGACAGTGAGAATCATGGCAGGAATAGTAGATGATGTGATGTGTCACCAGATCCCCCTTCCAGGACCGAACCCCTCCAGCTTCTAGGAGTTTTTTCCACAAACAGCTCTCAGCTGACCCCTCTCTGAATATTGCCATCAACTATACAAGAATCAGTTGACCTAAGATTTTGCCCTAATCCCACAGTGGCCAGCATTTGATAACTGGACAACAAGGTGGAAAAGGTACCAACCCAGGCCAACTCTGAAGGGCCATGTCAGCTCCAGAGCTCCCCTTTAGGACTACCTTCAGCCTTTGCTACAACTGTACCGCAGTCCGACTTCTCCCTCTCCCAAGCTTGCTTCCTTCATTCCTCTACCACTACTGATCCTGAATGCTTCCTACTGACCTCCTCCCATGCAATCCCAGGGTACCGACCTTCCACAGGAGGATAAGTACTAAAAATACCTGGACTTTGGACTTAATAAACTTGGAGAACATTGGTCATCTTGGCAAAAGCAACATTTGTTTGGAAATAGAGCAAAAATAATACTATGATTGCATGGTATTCCGTTGTCATAGTGGAATACAAGTTCAATTGATGGTCATTTTGGTTCTTTCAGGTTTTCACTACCGTAAACCCTGTTGTGATGTATATCCTTGTGCAGATATTTTACTAGGATAACATTTCTAAATTTGAACGTGCCTTGCCCCAAGAAACACTGAAACTTCTAGACAATGTGTCTGAAACCAGTCACCTTACAGAAAAAAAAAAAAAAAAATATATATATATATATATATATATATATATATATATATATCTCCATCACCTCAAATCTCTTATATGCTTCAATTATTCCTGGTCTTAAGCACTCAAGTCCTAGCTTAAATCCACCAAAAAACTCCATGAAGGAGCAAACATGTTTTCTTCACTTGCTTAAGAAAGTCAAAGACCTTTATTTCCTTTGGACAATTTAACTTTTATATTACTAAAAGGTAATTTAAGGAAATACATTCTCAGTGCAGCAACCATACCAAGGGTAAATGTGCTTATATAGCTGTGGCTTTTTTTTTAATAAAATACAAATACAGTTGCTTTAGGGCTTTGTACTTTTTCTTCCTCTCTGTTTACTGGGTGCATAGAAATTTATTAGATATCAATTCTAGTAGTTTTGCTTCTCAGAGAAAAAAAGAGAAAGAATAATTACCACTAATGCCTAACATGTACCAAATACTATGTTAAGCATTTTGCATATATTACGGTAATTAACACCCCTAACAATTCTTTGTGGCCTTATAGAGAACATTTGCCCATTATTTGCTTGCTGTTTGTTTGGCTGTCCATTATCTATGCATGAGGGAACTGTATGAATTGAAAAGACCAGATACTTACTTTCCCTGACACATGTAGGCATGGTCATGTAACCATAGCTCAGCCAACTGGATTCTCCTGCCTGGAATTCCGGGTCTGTAGTACATAATCAAAGAAGCCACATATCTTAGAGTTCATGCAAAGGACGGAATTCCCACAGAGGACTTAGTTGTCTTCCTCCTCCAGCATAACATGGCTTCAGCTCAATTTCTGAGTTCAATTCTCCAGATTTTTCATGAACCATATGAACTCTTTTACAAATATATTCCTTTTTTGCCTAAGTCTGCAACAAAAACATCTACTAGCAAGTAGTTACGATTGTTATCTATATTTTATAGATGACGAAAATTAAAGCTCAGAGAAGTAAAATGACATGCATATCTTTCCAGATTCAAGCCAATGATCTTAACTAATATTCTATGATGTCTCCTTAATTTACTTATTTATCGTGTTTGATTCTTTGTCACTAGACTTATTTTTATCAGCTCCACAAATAAATATGTAAATAAACATGTAAAATATATACATAACAGACCATCATCCCCTGTAAATATATGGAAACAGGTATTTAAACAGTAAATAATCATGCGCTCAATATTTTTTTCATCTGGTTTAAATTTGTTGATGGCAGTTACATTAAGTCACATTGAACATGTGTAGAAATTTGGATCTTACAATATATAAAAAAATCAAACAAGGCAAATACATCCATGCCAAATTAGTCCTTATTTCTTAACATAGCTTTCCAAGAACCATGATTAGTTTCTGCTGCATCATGCAGGAGTGCATATGCTGCCAGGAAAAGCCTCTGCTTTCTCTCTTTCTTGGGGACATGTGCAGCCCTAAATAGAAAAGCTGAGTAACTTGGGGCACAGGTATTGTGTTCTTCTCTAATCCCTATATAAGGTCATGTCTTGGAAAGGAAGTAAGTGGACCAGCTGGACATGCGCTTGGTACTGAATTTCAGAATCTTTTCTCAGACCTTGGCTTATAATGTGAGAACCATCAGCTCCAAGCCATGGACTCAGTGCCCTATCTTCTGAAGACAGAGAAGGATGGCTCTGGCAGCAAGATAGCTGAGCTAACCAAGATGGCCCTGATCAAAAGGGAAAAGGAAAAAAACTAACTGACCACACTCTCACACTATTATTAGGCTGGTCAAAATTTTGCTAAAGGAAATCCAACAATACCAGAAAGGCTACAAATTCACTTTAAAGAAAATAATGATAACGCAGAAAAGGAAATTTGGAGCAATACTTAGATTTCATATATATCACATTTACAAAGAATAAGCTAAGCTATACAAGAAGTCAATAAGTTTAAAAGGATTAAATCATACAAAGTATGTTCTCTGACTATAGTGGAATGAAATTAGAAATCAACAACAGAAGGAAATTTGGGTATCTACAAATATTTGCAAAGTAAACAACAGATTTGTAAATAACCCACAGGTCAAAGAAGAAATTACAATGGAAATCAGTAAGTATTTTGATCTGTATGAAAACAAATTTACAGAGAATGAATAATAAAGTGAACTTGAAATAGTAATAAAATAACATCACAGACAATAGCTAACATGCGTTAAGTATTTGCTATTGGTCTGGTGTTTTGCACACATTTTCTTTGATTCTTCCCACAGCCCAATGAAGTACGTACTATCATTATTGCTCCTCAAAAGATGTGGACAATAAAACTTAGGGAGGCCACACACTAAGGAAGTGCTGGGTAAGGTCTTCAACCCAGGTCTGTCTGTCACCTAAATCTGGCTTCAAATACTAAGCTATGCTACCAACATAAGATTAATGTGAACTATGGTAATTGCTTAATTTTACTTATACCAGTAATCAACTGAAAAACATACAATATAAAAGAAAGTGGTATTTTGTTTCAAGAGGTACCTTTGTATTTGGAAATCCATGTACTTGAGCATGGAGATTATGCTGACAAGCATTCAGTGAAAATAAGAAGAAAGAGGTAGAAGGCATTTTAGGGTCACGTGCTACCCACCACTCAGTTAAGACATAGAAATATTTAATGAATAACCACAGCTCTTGAAATATAAAGATGAATATGGCTGATTCTATGCCCTAAAATTGCTGACAATTTGCTAGAACCAGATGATGAAGATAAAAACACTAATGATTTAATAGTGTCAGGAAACAGACATTGGGTTACAGTTCAGTGTGCAAAAAGTTTACTAAGGAGTACTAGTAGGAGTGAGAGCAGCAGGACTAGCCCAAATGTCAAGTTGGTCCTGTCATTATCTCTCTTCAAAATGTGCAGACAATGGAGTTCCTATCGTGGCTCAGCAGTTAACAAACCCAACTAGCATCCATGAGGACACGGGTTCTATCCCTGGCCTTGCTCAGTGGGTTAAGGATCCAGCGTGCCTGTGAGCTGTGGCATAAACTGCAGACTCGGTTCGGATCCTGTGTTGCTGTGGCTCTCGTGTAGGCCCGCAGCTATAGCTCCGATTGGACCCCTAGCCTGGGAACCTCCATATGCCGCGAGTGTGGCCCTAAAAAGACAATAAGTAGACAATGAAATTTAGGGGGCCACACGCTAAAGAAGCAATTAAGTAAGGCTTCAATCCATGTCTGTCTGACAATAAAATCTTCTTTTCAGTTACTGCACAGACAAGCATATATCCTCTGTATAATGTACACAATGACTGATAGGTTTCACCCTTTGTAACTTTTCATTTGATTTCAGTAAATGTTAGAGAAATAAAACCTGAATCTGTGTCTCTTGCTTTAAACCACTAGTTTTTGTTCTGACTCCAGAAGGTCTATAGAAGTTAAAGCCTCCTTCTACATAAAAGGGTTTCGATTATTTGAAGCTACCCTTCAGTCTTTCCAAGACTATCCGGCAATGATGGCCATTTCCTTCTGACTTTCTTTGTATTCACTATTTTCCAGACCTGTCACCCTTTTGGTTTTTCTTGCTGCTTAAGATGTAAATGGATTTGGAGTTTCCATTATGGTTCAGAGGAAACAAACCTGACTAGTATCCATGAACATGAATGAGTATGCGGGTTTGATCCCTGGCCTCGCTCAGTGGGTTAAGAATCCGATGTTGCCATGAGCTGTGGTGTAGATTGCAGACATAGCTCAGATCCCACGTTGCTGTGGTGTAGGCTGGCAGCTGTAGCTCCGATTCCAACCCCTAATCTGGAAATTTCCATATGCCATGGGTGCAGCTCTAAAAAGAAAATTATAAATGGATGATACCCAGTTTTGTGTTTTGGGGGTGGGTCAAACATGAAGGGTTCACCCTGCAGCAATACCAGCCCACCAAAGAGCAGCAAGCCCTATGGACAAACCTTGCGAGGAAGTCTAGATTGGAAGACACAATCTTATCTAGGCAACAGCCACAAGCAAGATGGAGAGTGAGGTTTTAAACTGTTAATTAACCAAGTAGGTGACTGAGTATAGGGAGGTGAAGTATCAGGGATGGCCTACAGATTAGAAGGAGGAGGCTTTAAATGCTATAGGCCTTCAAAATTTTCACACACCGAAAATCAACACGAAGGATCATCTCTGCAATTACATATTATTCCTACCTGATAAAACTCAGGAAACTAATTAAGAGGAAGTTGACTTGAGAGTACTATGTAATTAGTATTTTATCCCAAAGAATTTATAAAACTGCTACCACCAAAATACTACATGTAGCAATGCAAACACATTTTTTAAAATGCCATATTAGGTCAGAACAAGACCCATCCTATATAATTTTCTGTCTTTGGAACTGCTGCTTGGAAAATGTGGTTTCAGAGATGAAGGTTTTATGAAGTTCAGTTTCAACAGCACTGATAAAAGAAATAAATTTGTTATGACAAAGACAGAACTATGAAGGCAAAGAATCTGATGATGGCTCTATAAACTCATACTTCAACTGAATTTCTATCCTATTTACGTAACAATTGGAGATTGAATATATGAAAAGCTGAATGTAAAATTCCCCCAAATTCTGTGCAATTTTCAACCTCCCTCTACTAAATCATCTCTAGTTACAACTTCTTCCTTAAGTTCCAGACTTTTACGTCCAGCTAGCTATTGAACATTTCCACTTGGATGTTCCATAAACTTCTGTAACTCATTGAATTCAAGGATAATAGTCATGTTGTCTTCATGTCTGAACCCGATCATCTTTCCTGTCCTTTTTGTATGAATGGTACCACTTTATACCAAAGCCGAAAATGGTCTCTACTTCCCACATTCTCAGAAATAGAGATCTGACATCCTTCTTATCATAGTTTATTCAGTCCTGTTCTCTTTTCTCATGGACAGCTTTGGCTCAAGCCCTTATTGTCCACATCTATCTTATATCCATAACTGTAAGAGTCTCCTCATGTTCTTCCTTCCTTATTTCTGTTCCTTCTCCAGCATTTCTCTCACCAGAGTGAGGTTTTAAACTTTGAATATGAACGTACCACTTTTTCAAAGGTTTTTACTGTCCACAAAATAAAGTTCGCATTCTCAGGACATGACCCAGTGGCCCATTTTCAGTGTACATTTCCAGGCATGTCTGCTACTTCGCCACTGTATGATCTACACTGCAGCTATTCCAGGGTATACATGTTACTGGAAGTATCTTGTCTCAAATGTTTGTCCCTTGGAATGGAATACACTTCATCCTCTTTTTTTACCTGCATAGTTCAGGTTTATCCTTTAAGACTGACTCAGCTTAAGTGCCAACTGGCAAAGAAGACTAGGAAATGCAGTTGGCAGACCAATATTATAGTACAATTGCTATTTCTACTTTGGCTTCTTTGAAAGCTGTTCAGTCCCCTCCACATCCAGGATAGGCAGCATAATCTCAGCAAAGAAGTTGGATTTTTACAAAAGATAGAAATAACTGTTCATTCTTGGTAGTTCCTATTTCCTTCGCTGCAAAAAATACCAATGCAATGAATTATTAAGGACTTTTCTCTCTACTTGCAATCATGTAGGAGAGAAAAATTACAAAGAATATTGTATCTCAAAAAAATGTTCTTTCAGAGTGTCACTATTGCAAAACTGGAAGGTTGAGTGGACACAGGATTTGGTAAAAAGAAATTCTACTGGACACCTCTGGCACTTCTGCATGGAGTATGAATCAATGCCTTCTTCCTTTCTCTTGAACTACCCCCAAATGCATGACTAGGAAGGGGTGAGATTCCAGTAGCCATATTTGTAGGGCATTAACTCCTCCCAATTGATTACTCCAAAAGTAGGAATCTCACCTAAGTTGAGCCAATTGAGATCTATTCTCTAAGAATTTGGAATTGAGATGAAGTGAGACAACATATAAATGTGAACTCAGGGGCTATGGGACAACTGTGTTTTCCACCATAGGGCTGAAGAGCAGAGAAACCTGCTTTAAAGAAAGAGGTTATAGGAGTTCCTGTCGTGGCACAGAGGAAAAAATTCTGACTAGGAGCCATAAGGTTGCGGGTTCAACCCCTGGCCTCACGCAGTGGGTTAAGGATCTGGCATTGCTGTGAGCTGTGGTACAGGTTGCAGACATGGCTCGGATCTGGTGTTGCTGTACCTGTGGCATAGGCCGGCAGCTGTAGCTCCGATTTGACCCCTGGGAACATTCACATGCCATGGGTGCGGCCCTAAAAAGCAAAATAAAAAAAAAAAGAAAGAGGTTATAAAAATGAAGCAAACACACACACAGAGAAAAACTTTTTCAGTTTACCAATGCCATCCAATTTTCATTTTCTTTTTTCTTTCTTTCTTTTCTTTTTCTTTTTCTTTCTTTTTTTTTTTTTTTTTACCACACTCGTGGTGCGCAGAAGTTCCCAGGCCAGGGATTGAACCCTTACCACAGCAGCGACCCAAGCCACAGAAGTGACAACGCGGGATCCTTAACTCTCTGAGCCACTAGGAAACTCTCGTTTTCAATTTTTAAGACCTGAACAAATTTTATGATCTTAGGTTCTATGTATTTATAATAATACCTATATATTTTGCTTACTTCTGTTACTTGCAACCAAAAAAGCCTTAGATAATAGAAAAATAATTGAATATAGTTCTGGAATTTAGAAGCTTCAACCACATTCATTCTTCTATGTGTCAGACTTAGTACTAAGCTGAGCATACAAAGATGAACTCATCATCATCCTGGGACAAATCTCTAAATCTGAGCCTCGGTTTGCTTCTATTTAATAAGGAGACAAATAACAACAATGGTAATATCAGCATCCTGCAAGGTTCCAATGAGACCATATAGATGAAAGAAATTTTCAAACTGTAGGTATCAAATGCTATTTTGCCTACAATATAATATAATGTTGGCTTTCTCCCTTTTTGGTCATGTTTGTAATCTCTCGGATGAGTGTTCTCAGCTTGACTCTTACCTTCAAAATCTGCTCTTACTAATAAGGCATGTTACTAGCGTATTTCAAAGTCAGTTGACTCCAGATCATAAAGCTTCTTTACCCTTCTTTACCGTAAATACGAAAGGTTCCTCAGGGATCAGGGGCACAAAGAACATCAAGATTAAACAAAGAAGAAAGTGGCCAAACTCAGCTCCATCTAGTTTCAGGCAAGCTGGCTAAGTTCTCTTTATCAATAACTGAGCAGGTAATCCTTTCTTGTTTTACAGGTCCTCTCCCACCTTCAAATACAAAGTCACCCCACACTAAGTGACAAGATTCTCCATGAGTAGTCTGACTACTCACACACCCAAATTTCCCTAGTACTTGTTTTTTTCTCCTTTTACTACTTGCTTTCGTATATGCAGAACTTAGCATAATTACTTCCGCAAATTTTGTGGAATGTCATTCTGTCTACTTATCATCCCCTATTCAACTGATGTAAAGAAGCATGAGGCCTTACTTATGGCATTTAGCAAAGGGATGGTTAAGGGTATAGTTCAGTTATATAGCTCTGTTATGTGACTGGTTAATGAAAAGTCCGAATGTCTGAGTTAAGGTTTATTTAAGAAATTCTTGAAGATTCTAAGCTTTCAACAGCATGGGATGTATCTAAATATTTGTAAAAATATAACTATACAGTATGTATATAGTATTATTACTAATAGACACCCTATCCTACATGTCAGTTTCAAATTTCACCCTATAAGTCAATAATGATCAAAAAACAAATCAAGGGCTTACTAGGCTGCAAAGCAGCATATTACTAATATCCCAGTCTTGTCCTACGAAGGTTATCAGTCTTCACTTTTCTTTCAAGTCTTATGACTTTTATCTATGGAATACATTTTAGCCACAACATTAACAGAAACTATATAGAAGACTCATACAGATTTCAGATTACTAATCAACACACATAATTCATCACTAAGTACTAAACTAGCCTATCTTCTTTTTTAACAACTTAGTTAAAACAAGAAGGACCGTAGTGTACATTAACTCCAAAGTGTCATTGCCTCTCCAGAGAGGGATGGTTGTACACAATTTATTAACAGCAGGTTTCTGATTCCCAAATGGTGTGTTACTGATTATAAAACAATTTGACTGTGATCATTCTGCTTCAGTGCTTAAAGCAATGCACATTAACAGAAGAATTCTTTTTTTTTTCTAGTATGGTTAAACAGTACAAATGTAAACACTGAAAATTCCCCAAACTGATGCAAAACAAATATCACACTGGGTAAAGATTCTCCATATGGAACTTTGATGTGCAGGGAAAACTGAAGTGCCACAATGTAACACTCAAGTTTGCTTTCTGGAGACTACATCAGAGGGCAGGGTGAGGCATAGTGTCTAGTGAAAAATCTCTCATCCTATTTACTCTGAAAGTACACAACCCCGCTGGTTTACATAGCATGAAGATCTTTTAAGGCTGGAAAGGGGTAAACTGCCTTCAAATAAAAATGATTCTGTAAAATTTGACCACAGTTTTCTGGACACTTGCATTATTATATGAGTACCAATCATGTAACTATAAAATCTCCGTCCCAGCACGAGAAAGAAAATTCAGTATCGTTCCCTCCTGTGGTGATTCCCATTGACTCCTAACCTCCAGGAACCTCCACTGTCATCAGTACTGTTAGAACCCTGGGTTCCCGAGATTCCTCAAAAACCATCAGCGAAACCTGGGCAGGGCAGACACTAGACATCTCACTGCTCTTCAAGTAAAAAAAGAAATCTCCATTTTTATTATACGTAACATATCTATAATAAAAATGAAGATTTTCCAAGAATTTGCAGTTTGTTTTCCAATGATGATTCCTCTGTCAAATAAATTTGAAACCTGCTGCCCTAAACAAAATAGTTGATTAACTCAAAATATTAGATCCAATGCATGCCTCAGTTTACCTGGAGTCTCTAAAGATGTGACCAGGGAAGAAAGCTCCATTGACTTTTGCCCACACATCTACTGCACCATTCATGCCTCACAGACGTCTGAAATTTCAGTCCTCCACAAAGTTGTAGCACTTTGCTTTTGTGATTTTTTTAGTCCATTCAAATACATGACTTTTAAAGTGACTTATAAATGAGAACTATCTTTCTACATGTGAAAAATATCGTGAAAAAAACTGAATATAATATTTTGTGTTTTATATCCCTATCTACTTTCAAAAAGATTCTGGAGCAGCAAATAATCAGAAAATGGGGAAGTAGCTTAAAAGTTTCAAGTCCTTCTCCCCCTCCAAAAAAAAAAATCAGTGGGAGAGAAAAGATATGTTTTAAAAGTCTGAAGCACTCAAGGAGGAATTGCTTGTGAGCTGGATGATGCTCAAGAGTGAAATAGTTGAGTGATTTTCTCAGGTCACAAGAAGTGAAAATTAGAAACTGAGTCTGTGCTATTGAACAGTGTCCAAGCTATGCTAAAGGGGACATTTTTCTGGGGAAAGGAGACTGTTCCTTTAACCACTTTAGCTCTTTGCATCTAGAAGTGTCCACATTTTGATCACATGAGATTTTAGTTTTATGAAAATTCCTTCTTGAGCAAAGGATGCATCTTGATATTTTCTTTGCTCAGGGCAATAGCTCCATCTGGTTTTGAAGGGGAAAATGTGGGGGAAACAGTCCCAAGGTAAAGAAAGGGAAGGAACTACCCCAGTCATGATGACTAAGCTAAGTGTGTACTAACTGCCCCCTCCCCTCTCATCTGCTTCTGTAAACTCGCTTCCGTATCTGCAGTCCTGCCTGTACTCACTCAGGTCCGTTCCACCAAGCACGGGCTGGGAGAGTTAGCTGATAATAGCCTTGTGAGACCTCGCTTCAGGGCTCAGACTCTGGAGAGTGATCTCCTCTGGGCCCACTGGCGTAATAAACCTGAGTTCTCCAACTCTCCGAGTGTAAGTTTGGTTTCTCACCGGGTAAAAGAGCTGCTGGAGCTGACACACTGAGGCTGCAGGGCTGCTGGGAGCTACCGAAACAGTTTCTTCTTTCCCCAATTTGTCCAGGTGTGAGGGGTTATCCCTCCCTATCCTCATCACCTCCTTTATTGTCCTGGACCTTGAACACTGATCTGAGATCAATGAAAGATGCTGTACATTCAGAATATGTCATGCAAGAAACTGAGCACAACCCCACGACACAGGCAAGCACCGTTTCTGAAAGACAGTCAAGGATGCTGACAATATGCAATTGATGAGCTCTTCTCACTCTTTTCCTGGACTGTTTGGCCCAGGTGGTGGACAGTCTTGTTATTAGGCACCCCTGCAGCTTTTAAACAGAGCTTCAGCAGCTCTGCCAGTTGGATAGGTATAGCCGAATCTTTGACTCCATTTGATAATTATTCTCACCACATTTTTCTGAAGAGGCTCAAAGTGGCATTGGAATATCATGTAGACATTTTCTTTCTCTTTCATTTAACTTGCAAGCTTGGATGCCCACGACATTTTGGAATGCCTTCCATATTCTTGGGAAATTTGAGACTGGCCCCTGCCTCCTTCTTCCAAATCTCTTAATTGTATCAGTCCTATGATATGACATTTGCAATGATACTTTGGTTGCCTTCTCCTCGGGCCTCATAAAGCACATGGAATACAGGTCCTCTGTCCTCTCAGACCGAGGGTTGGAATGTCTGTGATCCTTCCCACATGGTACAAGGGGGAAAGTCTACATCCAAAGATAGGGACAAGATGAAGAACCTCCCATTCTAATTCTACTGCATTCACACTATCTTTTCTTTCTCTTCTCCTCCCAAACTCAGAGGGCCTATGATGAGGAGTTTGGATAGGAAGTGTACATACACAGACTAGCTCTGATTTGATCATTCTTCCTGCTTCCTAAGACATTTTATCTCATCCTTGAATCTGTTACCTTTTATATTACTTAAGATATCCAGAAAACACAGAAACTTGGATTTGCATATTCATTGAGATTTATTTTAAGGAACTGGCACATGCAACTGTGAAAAGTTGGTCAGTTCAAAATTTAATGGCAGAGGCCACCATTCAGGAGATTTGCAGTTCAAGCCCAAAGACAATCTGCTTGGAAACAGGAGATTCTGATGTTGCAGATGAAGTCTGAAGGCCATCTGTTGAATAATTGTCTCTTGCTTGGGGGAGGTCAAACTTTTGCTCTATTCAGGCCTTCAACTGATTGGACAAGGCCCACCCACACTATAAAGGAAAATCTGCTTTACTAAGTCCACTGACTAAATGTATGTCTCATTCCAAAAAACCCTCACAAAAACATCCAGAATAACATGCAACCAAAGGTTTGAGCCCTGTAGTCCAGACAAATTGACACATAAACTGAACCACCACACATCTCAACCTGCAAGGGAAAAAAAAGTTCTTTTTCTATTGTTTTCAAGTTTCATTCCTAATAGCTATACCTTGGGAAAATGATAGACCAATGTCTTATAAAAGAGAAATATGACAGCCATGGTTGGAGAAGAAAGGGAGGGAAAAACAGTCTGGTAAATATACATTGAACAAATATTCACTGATTGCCTACCACATACCAAGCATTATTTTAGACAGTATGTTTCCAATGATTTTCACATTAGCAAATATGAACTGTGTGTTTTTTTTTCTTCTTAAATTGTATTGATCTCAAATCTGGAAGCATACCAAAGATATATTATTTTATCCAAACTTTTCTATCTCACTTCATAGAGTCATGGGATGATTTAATTCAAGTTCTAGATGTCAAGAAGCCTTTACACTCCCCAGTTATCTAACTTCATTCTAAAACAGGACCTCCAGCTACAGAATGTTATTAACAAAGCAAAATTCTGCCCTAAAATATAAGACAGAATGAAAAATCCATAAACTAGGTGGAACTACAGTTACTTACCCAGGAAAGTAAATTCAGATTGTAATCTGCGTCCCTCATTTTCTTTGCTATAGTGAACACAGGAAACACATGATAATTGCCCCCTAGGGACCATCATGCCCGTCTTTAGACTCAAATGCTTGCATAGTAAATTGTTCTGAAATACCTGAAGAGGTATTTTACAAGTAATCTTTATAAGTAATTTCTTGAAATTGCTTCTTTACAAGGGAGAAAATGGACTCCACCTAGGACAGATTTTGCCCCTAAATCTCTCCTTGACATCACACACTTCAGAAAGGCTCTAGCCCTTACTCCTATCAACAAGGAGATACTGTCTTTTCAGGGCTGTTAGAACAGAGAAATTATTTTCTCTTCCTGGGAAGCCACTCAGACAGGATTAAGTAGCACAATCAATGGCCATAAAGAGACAGATGTGTAGATCAGAGACAACCGATGAACTGCCTTCATGCCTGGAGAGACCATGTCTATCACCAGTGACAGAGAATGCTCGACTGTTCTCAGAGGAAAACTGGAGAAACTGACCATTACTTACACTAAGATAGCCTTGGGCCACTTTCTACTATACAGGCATGTCAAGGCAATGTTGGAGGAGAATTACTCGAAAGATCTCATTGGCAAGGCTAAATCCACATACAGAATGCTAACAACTTGCACTAATGGTTCTCATAGACTAGGAAGTCTCAAACATTTCCATTCATGGCCTATAAAGCCCCCTTACTTAAAATCTTTCTAAACATAAACTTTCTACTAAATAGATTGTGTCTTTCAGAAATAGATCAAATTTTTTTGGCTTTTTTTTTTTTTTAGGGCCATACCCACGATACATGGAAGTTCCCAGGCTAAAGAGTCAAATCAGAGCTGCAGCTGCTGGCCTATACCACAACCACAGCGATGCTGGATCTGAGTCACATCTACGACCTACAGCACAGCTCAAGGCAACACCGGATGCTTAGCCCACGAGTGAGGCCAGGGATTGAACCTGCAACCTCATGGCTACTAGTTGGGTTCGTTATCACCGAGTCATGATGAGAACTCCAGAAATAGGTCAATTCTGAACACTGATTTTTCTCCTATATTCCTGAGTATATATAGCAGGTGCTCAGAGTTATTTGTCAAATTGCTCTAAAATCCCTCGGACTTCTGTAATGTTGTTGATTGTCTGCCACTGAATTTTAACTCTCTTTTTTAATTCTTATCATTTGAGGGTCAAGAGGCTTTTCCAAGTTATTAAGAGTTTCAAGCGGTCAGAGGCTGAGCTGCTGTGGTTAAAAACACCCTCTCTATAAAATAATTACACTGTATCCTGTTAGATGAGTTGCTCCTGGTGTGCTTTGCCATCTGTATAAGGAGGGAGGCAAGAGTTAAACACAAAATTCCCTGGACCTCAGATCATGGGAGGTGTTAAGATTTGTCTTCTGAGGGAGCGTGACTTGTAAATTAGCCTTCTTGAAAAAAATTCTGAATCTAAAAATGCTATAATCAGAATTTCTTAGTTGTATTAAAGAAATTTAACCTTAATAGTTGTGTGACTCATGCACACCAGATAATTTAACAAAAGCCCTAACTTATTTTTTCCAAAAATAAATGAAAATCTCCATCAATAATGTTTTTCTTTCCCATAGTATCACTGCATAAATAAAATGTTCTGATCTCTGGTCAAGAAAATTAATTACAAAAGCTGGAAACAAACTGAGTTGTTAGACCTTTGAGCAGCACTGTGCAATGCTGAAACCAATTTAAATACTAAATGTTTGAAAGAGATTAGACTGATACTCTCAATATCTGACTTGATAGCTACAGGAGTTCATATATGAATTGAACAAATATTTATTGAGCAGCTATTACATGCAAGCATAGAGTTAGATGCTACATCAGTTATAATGATCAATGAAAATTAGCCTTTGTCCTCAGTAATTCAACATTCTAGAGGTGGGAGAAGGTAAAAACAAACAAACATATGAGGTGATATTTAATGTACTGAATAGAGATATAAATGAAGTATTACTATTAAAATGGAAATATAGGGTCTTTAAAAAGAGATAAATGTGTAAAAAGTTCTATAGGCTAGATGACACTGAAAGAAAACCGTGAAATACTCAGCATAATATCTAGCACATAGCAGGAGTTTAACAATTATAAATGAATGAATAAGACTTTGTTAGGCAGGGAGATAAGGATGGAAGTTTCTAGGCAGGAAAAACAATATTAGAAAGAGCTCAGGAGTTTTCATCGTGGCTCAGCAGAAACGAATCTGACTAGCATTCATGAAGACGAAGGTTCGACCCCTGGCCTCGCTCAGTGGGTTAAAGATCTGGTGTTGCCGTGAGCTGTGGTGTAGGTCGCAGACACGGCTCAGATCTGGTGTTGCTGTGGCTGTGGTGCAGGCCAGCAGCCACAGCTCCCATTAGACCCCTACCCTGGGAACTGCCATATGCTATGGGTGCAGTGCTAAAAAGATGAAGGAAGGAAGGAA
>PVHT020000230.1:4234848-4370659 GCA_004024745.2 Catagonus wagneri | reverse complement strand
AAAGAAAGAAAGAAAGAAAGAAAGAAAGAAAGAAAGAAAGAAAGAAAGAAAGAAAGAAAGAGAAAGGAAGAAAGGAAGGAAGAAAGGAAGGAAAAAAGGTCTCAGAAGCAGGAAATAAAGTAAAATTGGGACACAGGTAATAGTTGAGATTATATTTGAAATATATAAAGGTGTAGCGTATATAAATCTACACAGACTTTTTTGCAGCAGTAAGCCTACGGCTTTTAATAATCAAGGGTTTTTTACTTAATTTGAGAGGCAATCATCACAAGGATAATAAAATGGAAAAAAATGAAAAATGAAGATTTAGCTTGAAATTTTTTCCAAATTTGTTCATGTTTAGTATTGTAAATTGCAACGTATATCTGAAAATACTGTGGAGCAAAAGCTCTCTGAATGTTCTTAAACTCAAGTGTCTTAACTTTTCCGTGCTGCCAAGCCAATGATTTTTCACTGTGTTCCTGAAATGTTTGTTCACTTGTTAAAACCCATGTCACAAATCTTCAGAGCAGCAGCTAATATTTTACAATTGATCAAATAGTCTTGGATATATATTCCAAATATGTGACTTAATAAAAACAACCTAAAGATTTATGCTTCATTTAATGTACTTAGCTAAACTCATGGGATTTCAAAAGAAGATAAAAAACAAAAGACAACGTGGGTTAATGCTTAGTTATCTTTTGGTTAACTTATATAGCTTAGCAATCGAAGAACATGAAAGAGGAATCTTTGATAAAACTCAGTTGCTTTTTAAAATCCATAAAAGGCAGCTGCTTTTCCAGGAAGTACCATATTAACATTGGAATGCACAACTTTTAAACAAAAGCTCTTGCTAAGCTTCATTTGTAATTGACAGTCAAGACACAGTTTTTTAAGCTATTGCCATTCAATGATGAACATGAACCTAAAGTAGAAAGATCTTTCTCTCTTACTTATTACGTAAATGAAAAACTTCAGGGCCTTCCTCCACATTCTTTAGAGACTTTTAGTGGTTGATAAAGAGCAGGCATGAGTTTCTGGGGCTTGCTGATGATAGGTGCCGACTTGATAGAACAGAAGACTAGAAATGTGATGGTTGTCTGGGAGTGTCCAATTTGGGTTTTTTTCTGAAGCTAAGTTAGGTCAAAGATTACCGTTTTCATCATTTTCTCAAATATATGTCAGCATATTGAGCAGTCCAAAAGATTTCTTTAGCAATATGATTACAAAATACCATACTACCAGTGACCCTAGAGCTTCTTGAATCTCTCTGGGAAGCCACCATGAAAGGGAGCAGAAGTCAGACCACAGGAGGGTAAAGTGGCAGAATTTGAGCTGTGAAAGGGAATGGCGGCTGAAGAGTCAGGAGAAAACTCAGAGGGTGGCTTGATGTTAAAAGCGCACCACCAAAGTTTTGTGGCATTCAGAAGGCTGGGATGGGACAACGGTGGCTGATGATAGATAGGACTTGGCCATCAAACACCACAGAACTGGTTCCCTTATTCACCAGGTACACACTTGCCCACATTCCAAACTAAAAGACCCATCGTATTTTTATCCAGAGGAAATAAAGAAAGCAGGGGCCATAACTCAATATTAAGTTAGATTTGCTACTTTGGGTGGCAATTATCTGACATATCCTAACACATTCCCTGGCCACCTTTGTACACTGTACTCTCCAGTACCCTTAAAATTGACTTTCTCTAGAAGTTTGCCCAAGGTCCAAAGTTCTTCCCATGAAATTAGATCTCAATACAAGATCTCTGTTAGAGATGCCTGATGCGGAAAAGGCCACCCATCTAGTGGATCTCTAACTACTGCTTCTTAGGAACTTCTTTGAACATTCCTACTAAACTTCTACCTGTCTCATTCACAGCCCTTGGTAGGTACCTGGCACTGCTTATTCTTGCTGTTACTGGTTTCCAAAACCCAAGTTACTTGATGGTCTCCCCTAATTCCTCACCCAACCTTGGTGGCTTTACCCTTCTTTGGGGTCTAACCTCCACTATCTGGGCCACTCTAAAGCTTATTAACCTGAATTTTGCCCACCTGAGTGATATGCCCTCTCGTGAATATACAAAGGATTAAGGCAAAACCTGGTGACATTATAGCGTGTCAATACCAGAGAAAAATGGCGGTACAGGGAATATTGTGTAGATGGGACTCGTCGGTGCTTGAAGGGTATGAATTTCCTAGTCACACCATCAACAGACTGATATCTGCAAAAAATATTTTAAACTTTATTCTTCCAGAGCTTGAGTCCCTCTTTTGTCTGATACAGAAAACGTAGTCTAGTCACTTCCAAAGAGGTTCATCAAATTCAGTGTCTTTTCAGTCATCTTGGCTTTAAAATTCATCCACATTCAGTGTTCCCCAGCCTCACTGCTTTCCCCCTGGAATTGGTGCTCTGCCCTGGTGGTTTATGTGAACACAGCCTGGGGGGACTTCTCCACCTATTTCTCAAAACTTGGTCTACCTCGGTCCTATGTGCACCTCCACGTACAGTCTGATCCTTAGGTGTGTCCTCTTCCCCAGCAGGAATCCCGTGACAAGTAGCTCCGTTCTAAAGAAATCCCCAACTTGGCTTCCTCTGCTCTGAGCTGTCCTTGCTTGGCCCTGAGACCCTCCACATACCTGGCTGTGTGCTGGCGTCTGCTCAAGCACTCCCTCTATCTCTCCCTCTTAGCTAAGTGTTGAACCCTCCCTCATAGGCACAGGGAAGGCTGACGCTCTCTACCACGTCCTCCTGAAGTCACGGAAGCCCTGAGGCTGTGAGCGGGTGCTCACTCTGCTCTCCCACTCTGCCCCACAGGCTACCCCACTCTCTGCTCTGTGGTTCTTACATCCCATCTCAACACATTTCTGTGGGGCCGCAGCCAGAGTCCGCCTTCTCACTCCTGTCTCCCCTTCCTCACTGACTATTCTCAGATCCAGCTGGGATCACAGCAATAGGCAAAGCACAAATTCTTCCTTCCTTTCCTTTCTCCTTTTACTCCCTAGTTAGTGGGGTCTTTAGCTGATCTGGAATATTTAAGAGAGGAGTGTGAGGGACAGAAAGCCAAATCGGAGTGCATGTTTTCAAATTTTTCTTAACTCACTTCTGAATCAAACAAAGAATTTAGTATCTTTGTTTCCCTTTTTTTTTCTTTATTTTTTGGGCCACACTCGTGACATATGGAAGTTCCCAGTCTAGGGGTCGAATCGGAGCTACAGCTACTGGCCTATGCCACAGCCACAGCAACATGAGATCCAAGCCGCATCTGTGACCTACACTGTAGCTCAAGGCAACACCAGATCCTTCACCCTGTGAGCAAGGCCAGGGATCAAACCTGCATCCTCGTGGATACTAGTTGAGTTCATTACCACTGGGCCACAGTGGGGACTCCAGAAGTCAGCATCTTTATTTTTTGGTTCTTCTATTGAAAATCTCAGGCCTCTAATCTAGCCATCTAAACCAGAGATGCTAACTCAATAAACAGAGCTTTCAAAAACTCTCACATTTTGCCATAAATTTCAGGGACCTTAAAAAACAGTACTTTCTCCGTATCAAGTTTCAGGATCCTCCTGTTGAAGTGACTGTGGTAAGTTACCTCGGGGAGAAGG
The DNA here is from genome assembly GCA_004024745.2 of Catagonus wagneri. Lineage (NCBI taxonomy): Eukaryota > Metazoa > Chordata > Mammalia > Artiodactyla > Tayassuidae > Catagonus > Catagonus wagneri. Next base: position 4,367,074 of record PVHT020000230.1, on the reverse strand, counting down.
AATATTTAATCTCGGTCTGATGCTAATGGATGGTGAGGTTAGATGGGAAAAAAAAATATTTTAAGGCTCATAAAATGGAAGTCTTTTTCTACCACACTCTAGGTATGTGTGTATGGGTATGTGTGTTTTAACATCAGATTTTTTTCTTATTTTATGTATTTCCAATGACATTAGTAGGTATTGTTTAAATTACAGAAAATTAAAAAAAAATAGAGCCACTGAAGCATATTACGCACGTCTTATTCTCTGATTTATAGCAGCATAATCACTGTTACCTACTCTTACCCTTGACAATTTTTCTTTGTTTTGATACAAAGACTATATAAAATCACTCATTCCCAGCTCTCCCTCTGCTTCTTTATTCTTATCCTTATGTGTCTGTTTTGTTGGCTCCTCTTGCTGCTCCTATGCCTATCTCCCCTAAGATTCATTTCTTGGCCATTTACTCTCCTCTCTGAAAAGATCTCCCAGAATTTCCAGATTTTGTCAACCCCTATGAATGACTGTTATTTCCAATACTGTTCTCTCCTCTGGTCTCCAGTTTCCTGTATCCTGCCATTCAATACATTTATTTAGGTGAAGTTTATCAAGTACCTACCATCTGCCACATCTACGTAAGATTCTTGATATTCAAAGATGAAAAGCAAAATCTCTGCCCTCATGCTTACAGGAGAGCCCAAATGAGGTCTTCCACATCCCAAACTCTCCTTTCTTTGACATTTTTATTTCAGGTCATACCATTATCATTCTGTCTAAAATCCATGGTGTCATTACTGACTCCCCCTCCCCCATTTATTTTTCCTCCTTACATTGTCATGCCATCAACATCTTGGATTACATCTTACTTTATTACTTATTGTTTAATGTATGCAGCCAACCTCCTATCAGATTCTAGGTTCCCTGAAGGCAGGGACTGTGTATTAAACCTTTGCGAGTCCCAGCATTTGGCCCAGGGCGCTACCCTGACCATGCGTATGGAAATAACGGCAAGGACATTTCTGCTTGTGCAGTTGCTGCCATCCACTCCAACATGATGCTAGCAAGTAACACTCGTTACAGCTCTGAGATTCTCCATCAACTCTCAGATAAATTTCACATTCCTCAACTGGCCATTCAAGGCCCTCTACAGCGTGGTTCTCAGTTCGCTTTCCATGGAGAATGCGCACAAACTCGTTTTCTGTAAGAATATTTAAAATTGTATGCTGTTTTTCTTTCCAACCAGATGACAATCATTTTGAGAATTTTCTTAAAGGAAAATAACTCAATATAAACATTTGGACAATTTCACTCGTGTATGTGGGACAATCTTTATACTTGGTTTCATTTTTTTTTTATGGCCGCATGTACATCATATGGAAGTTCCGGGCCAAGGATTGAATCCAAGCTGCTTCACTGCAGCTGCAGCATCACCGGATCCTGTAATTCACTACAGCTGCAGCATCACTGGATCCTTTAATTCACTCCATCAGGCTGGGGTTTGAACCTGCATCTCAGCAGTGAGCCACTGCTGTCAGATTGTTAACCCACTTTGCCACAGCGGGAACTCTCTATACCTGGTGTCATGATTGCTTTGTATATCACGTTATATCATAAAAGTCCTTAAAAAGGACTTAAAAAGTTAAAAGTAATTTTTTAACTTATATATTCTGAATGAGGAGAAAGGAATGGAACTTTGCAGGGAGAAGAAAATTATGGAATTCAACCTTTCATTACTTGAACAGCAATCTTTGCATAAGAAGGGCTTTGAATTAAGGTTAAAGTTGGAGTATCTTATTCACTATTTGCCGCTATTTAGTGTATTATTCCTACATAACAAACTGCCATGGATTCAGTGGCTTAAAACAATGCCCATTTATTATTTTATTATCTCACGGTTCCTTGGGTCAGGACTCTGCAGGGCTGCGCTGGCTCCCCCGCTCAGGACCTCACAAGGCTGGAATAAAGTTGCGGACCAGGTGCTCTTATCTGAAGAGCTGACTGGAGAAGCTCGATTTAGGTTATTGACAAAATCTACTCCCTGTGGCCGTATGACTGAGGGTCCCATCTCCTTCCACTATCTGCTAGAGGATGCTCTCAGGTCCTACAGGCTGCCTGCCACTCCCCGCCATGGGGTCCCCTTGGTCAGTAACTTACAACATGGCTGTTTACATCTTTATTGCCACCTACGGAATCTCTGACGCCAGTCTACTAAAATAATCTTATATAGTATAACTCAGAGAAATAACAGCCCATCTCCCTGGTCACATCCTATTGGTTAGAAGCAAGTTACAGTTTGCACCTATACTCAAGGGAAGGGGGATTAGACAAGGGTACGACTTGTGAAGGGTCATCTTAGGGTGTATCTGCCACGGTGGACCTTTGTCCAAAATTTAAAAAAAAAATGGTGAATATACTTCGAAAATTAAGGATACTACAGGAAGCAAAGCAGCTTTCACATTGTGATTTCAAAGGTAAAACCACTGCATTGTACAGAAAGGAATACTATTAATTTGACTGGTTTACAGGGGCTGAGAATGATGAATGCCCTCTCATATTTAATTGATCTAATTCCTTCTTTTGGCTGACAATATTTTTTACTGCCAATTTTTAATTAAATTGTCTCTCTCAGGCCTCCTTGACCTCTGGGTGCTCTGTTTTGAAGAGTCATCCGGAAGCCCTCATCTAACTAATGGTGTCTACCAAATTCAGAAAAAGTCCCTTGCACTATGACAGTAAGTACAGGCAAAATATACTAGAATCTTTAATATACTGACCCAGGCAGAATTACCAGTTCAAAACTATAAAGTTTGTAACCCTATTCTTGGAGCATTTCCCTGCAGAGAGGAAAATAAGCCGTAGGAAGACTGTGTTTCATAGCATCAAACACTGGAATCAAACAACGCTTAAGAAATCCTGCTGGCATAGCTTGAAGAGTATTGAAACAACACTTATGCCAGTGGAGATACTTAAATTCTGCTATTCAATGAACTCCTGGGCAAAGAGGTAAATAAGGAGTTAAATTTAAACAACTGACATGCATCCCCCTAGATCATGCCCTTTTTTTCCTTTTTTGTAGGGAAAAGAAGATACCAGGGTGTGGTTTCTTTGGTTAAAATTTCCTATGTAATTAAATATCCTTCCTGAGAAACTATTCATAGTATCTGGTTTATAGCATCCTGTTAAACAGAAAGTACAGTATTTGATTATACAGCCTTAGGTTGGCTATCAGGAAAACACTTTTCAGTTACATATTTTCCTATCAGACTACCCAGAGACTCATAGATGTGGCATATATTGTCCTGACCAAATACTTTGCCCTGTATTATAAAAAAGATAATTAACATTGTAAGCTTAAATTTCTCCATCATGTTTTAAGTGTACTCACCTCTGTCCACTTTCATAACAGAGATCTACATAGATACTGAAACTATGTTTCTTTTTGAAAGGAAATAAAAATTTTTCCATGAAATTTTGTTTTTAAGAACCTCAGTTAATGAATCTATCCTTATAGCTTAATTTTACTCTATGGTCATGAAAATTAAACATACCAAGTTTAACACTGTGGTTATAAAAATCTAATCTGATAATTCTGAATAATTATAAGCTAAAGCCACCTCTGACAATTTCTTCTGTTTTCCTTAGGGTTAACATTTTTTTCATCATTCACTGATTCACTGGTAATTATAGTGATGATGATGATGACAGCTAATATTTATTGAGCACCTACAATCTGCCAACCACTGAAGCCAAACACTTATCATGCATTATTTGACAATATCCCATAGTGATATCCATTTTATAGATGAGAAAAACAAGGTTTAGAATTAACAGCATGCTCAAAAGTCATACTGGTAGCAGATCCAGGACTCAGACGCAGCTCCTTCTATCATCAAAATATATCGGCTTCTTTACCCAATCCATCACCATGTATTTTTAGTGGTTGAATTTCATGAATCAATGATACATTATTCATAGAAAAATAGATGAATCTTAAACACATGTAAGCTGAAAACATTTAAACACTCTGTCTATGGTTAGTGCAATATTTGTTTCCCATAAGTTTGATAAAATTGCCACTAATATGGCACCACATTTAACAGTATACTGGATGAATTTTAGCTTTAAAATATCTAAGATATGATTTTGTTCTCATAGCTTATCTCCCATTTTTTTAAAGGCGGTAATATATACTGTGGTCACATTTTATAAGTCACTCTAGAAAATATAATGGCTAGATACAAAGATATGCATGTTACCAATAAAGCACATATATATGATGAGACACAAATTTTGCAGTATACACTGGAGAATGAATACTGACTGTCACAATATCAACAATATTCTTATTCTGTTTTTTTTTTTTCTTTTGCTTTTTAGGGCCACACCCACAGCATATGAAGGTTCCCAGGCTAGGGGTCGAATCAGAGCTATAGCCACTGTCCAATGCCACAGCCACAGCAACACCAGATCCAAGCCACGTCTGCAACCTACACCACAGCTTATGGCAAAGTCGGATGGTTAACCCACTGAGCAAAGCCAGGAATCGAACCCACAACCTCATGGTTCCTGGTCAGATTCATTAATCGCTGCACCACAATGGGAACTCCAACAATACTCTTATCTTTTTAAGATTATAATCTTCTTTAATGGGTCAATGAAACAGGGTTACAAGATTATACCAAAGGCTATATTAGTTTTCTAATACTGTCATAACAAAACACTACAAAACACTACAGACTGGTGGCTTAAGCAACAGAAATTTATTTCCCCAAAATTCTAGAGGCTAGAAGTCCAATTTCAGAGTGTAAGCAGGTTTGGTTCCTTCTCCTTGGCTTGCAGATGTGGGCCTTCCTCACATGGTCTGCCCTCTGTATGTGTCTGTGTCCTAGTCAGTCAAACTGGATCAGGGCCCACACAGATGACCTAATTTTACCTAAATTAGCTCTTTAAAGGCCTCATCTCTAAATACAGTTACTCTCTGAGGTACTGAGGGTTAAGACTCAACATATTAACTTGGGTGGGGGTTCTAATTCGGCCCACAGCAGAGACATATCCTAATGTCTGTCCAGCAAGTAATAAAAACACTCCACTGGGTTGGCGCCTAAAAATCCCTCCCTCTGCTGTCAGTATGATTTCTTAACCATAATTGTTAAGTTTTCAATAAGTTATTTCAGGAAATAGAAAGTTGAAAACGCTCACAAAAAAGGTAACAATGCCTACCCTTCAAACAAAAACAAATCATAAGTAGTTCACAATTTGCGAAAGCAAAATTTTTCTCCCAAACTTCAGGTACGTAGTCTAGAATCCATCTTGCACTATATAGTAAATAATTTTGACTAACTGTTCACGATCTGTTTTGGTGAAAAAAATCACAGGTGTTCCTACTGCCTTTTAACATAAAAGTGAGTTGTTTCATGGGCACCAGGGACTCCACTACCTTTATTTTCTGAGAGAGTCTCAGGACCAGTCATCACATGTGTTGCTTTTGGATCAGTTCCATCAATTTCAACCCTTCAAATAAGCAAGTGATAACTAGCAGTGACCCATGTGGTTCCTACATTGCATAGGAATTTCAGATTTGTTTAGTTTCGCAGTTAACACATAGTACAGTATCCCCTCCTGAAATTTGTGATTGGGGCCCGCAGACCTAATTATTTGCTAATTCATTCTCATTTCTCACTTTGACTAGAATTTGGCAAAGAACTTGTGGTGGCAATTTAAGTTTAAAATTGAGGCTTTTGGTAGCATTAGGTAGTGATAAAGAAGAGAGCAAGGTGAATATTTTTAAATGTCATACTGTTATTGTTAATCATGTTGAAAATCATGGATCACTGTGAGAAATTTATGAAAACTATAAAGGCTTATTTGCCCACAATCACACAGAATTTTATGCCGCATTTTAAAGAGTTTAAAGATATCCTGAAAACCAGCGAAACTCTGGTTAAAAAATCTCTGGTTTGGAGTCACCATCTCGGTTCAGGGACATAAAGACTTGAAAAGAACCGAAATCCTGATTCAATTAAAACTAACCTGCACGCTAACAAGATAGAAGATGATGCAAAGCCTTCATTAAATCATAAAAGTTCTCTAAGAATAAAAAATATTTACCTCAGTCTCTACTACTACATAAAGTTTGACTTTCAACAGAAAAATGACACAGTATATGAAAGGTTAAAAAAATAAAAACCACCCAAACACAAAGCAATCATCCAAACCACACTGGGATATGACACAGAAGTTGGAACTATCTGAAAGGGGAATTTTAGAATAATCATAATTAATATTAATTAATATGTTAAAGGATCTAATGGCAAAGGTGAACAACATTCAAGATCAGATGTGTAATTTCAATGGCACAATTAAAAGTAAAAGAAAAAAATCAAATATAAATGCCAGGTATGTGTAGTACAGTAACAGAGTTGAGGAACACCTTCAATCAACAGCCAAGTAAAGAATAATGAAATTTAACTAGAGCTGTGAAAATTCCCCACACTGAAATACAAAGGAAAAATAGTGGGGGAAAAACACGAAGGAATATCCAAGACTATTTTCTGTCTGTTTCATCTGTACTTTGTTTCCATTAAAAACATATTTGAATTTTCTTAAAGACTTTTTCTAACAAGTTATTCAAAACGTATGGTCTAATTTTCAAATATCTGAATATCTGAAAGTAACTTTAATTCTCATAAGTCTAAGAACATACCATGTATAATTTAAAGTTCTGTAAGATTTGTTTTATAGCCCAAAAAATGGTCTCTTTCTGAATTTTCCATGTATATTTGAGAAGAAAGTGTATTCTATTGCTGTTTAATGGAATGTTCCAGAAATGAGTATAAGGTTGATAATGTTATTCAGATCATCTATATCTTTCCCTATGTTCTACCTACTATTTTTTGGATTACTAAGAATGCTGTTAACACCTCCAAGTATAATTGTGGATTTCAAATTGTGGATTTCAAAACTTTCAAATACATCAGTTTCGTTTTCAAGTGTACTGAAGGTCTTTGTTATATGCATACATATTTAACATTGCTATGGCTTCTTAGAGAATAATGGCTTTCTCAAGCATGTAGGAAAAAAAATTATAGATCTGTGTGATCATGAAGTTGGCAAAGAATTTTGAGACACAAAACCAAAAGCACCAGTCATAAATTAAAAAAAAAAAACAATAAACAGAACTTTACAAAAATATAAAACTTTTTTCTTCAACAGATACTCTCAAATTTAAAAAAAGAAGACATAGGAAAGGTGGGATCAAGATGGCAGAAAAGTAAGACATGGACATGGCACTCACCTTCACCCACAAACACATCAAAAAAAAAAAAAACTGCATGTAGAATGATTCACACAGAACATTTATTAAATGCTGGCAGAGAACCAAAAAACTCGAAAAAGGGCAAGAACACCCCGCCACACACACACACACACACACAACTGGGTAGAACAAAAGGAAAAAAGAGAGAAGAGGGGGAAAAGGAATCAGGACAGGAACAGCACTCCTGAGAGGGAGCTGGGAAAGATGAAAGGAATCCTCACCCTGGGAGGCCACCTGACTCACAGGGAGATCAGCTGGGATGGAGAAGGAACCTCAAAGCCTCGAGAAAAGGAGAGCAGCCAATCAGAGGAGGACAAAGCAGAGAGAGGGAGAGAGATGCACAGACCACCAGTACCACCACCCAGGAAATCTCAGGCTGACACACTCTGGTGGGGGCTGGGTGCTGAGACTTAGGCTTCAGAGGTAAGTTCCAGGGAGAGGACTAGGACTGGCTGTGTGGAGACAGCCTGAGGGGGCTAGAGAATGGTATACCATGGGCTGGGAAGCTGTACACCACACCTGAGAGAGCATGCGAGGAGGCCTAGGCCCACAGGAGATGCAAGGAACCACTGTTGTGGAAGGCAAGAGGAGGAGGGGCAGGATCTCTACAGGAACATCTTTCTCTGAGCACATGCAGGCTCTTGGGGTGGGCGGAGTACCTCTTGCATGAGCTAGAGGGGTAGCTGCAAACCAGTGCAACCATCTCGGACTACTGAGGTGAGTGCGGCCCACAACCACTAAAGATCCTGTGAATAGGCACTGCCTGCGGCCTGTCACCTCAGAAGCCACTGCTGCAGAGGGCCTTGCAACCAAGTGCCACCCATTGTCCTCATTCCCCAGGAACACACATGCCTCACTGTTGCCACTGGCAAAGGCTCTGGGCACTGCCCATATCTCCTTCAGGGTCACTGCCACTGCCGAGCACCCTGCAACCAGGAATAGCCTGCCGCCCCCACCTCCCTGTGGGTCCTCACCACGGCCAAGGGTCTGGCAAACAGGCACTGCCTACAGATGCTGCCCATTGCCCCCACCTTCCAGGAAGCAAGTGCAGGCCATACACCTGCATACTCTCTAGCAAGCACACACTGAGGAAAGAGACAGCAAGCATCCAAACCAAAAACAGCCCTCACGCCAAAAAAAAAAAAAAATAGGAAGCCCTCACAAGCTATCCAGGGATGTCCCCTCATGTAAATAGTCCTCCAAGACTACAGTAGATAATTGTTTTCCCTAAACTCAGATAATAAGAAAACTATAAGGAAAATAAAGAAACACAGGATCTATTCCCAGTGAAAGAAGAAGAGAACTTCTCCTAAGGAAGCAAACAATGAAACAGACCTCTTCAGTCTAATAGCCACCAAGTTCAAAAAGGAGGTAATGAGAAAACTGAAGGAATTAAGTGCAGATATTGACTGTAGCACAGATTACTTTAGAAAGTAACTAGAAACTATAAGGAGGAGTCAAGAAAAATAAGAAAAGTCATTTACAGAGACAAAAATTGAGTTAAAGGCATTGAACACAGAATGAATAATGCAGAGGGACAAATAAGTCATTCGGAAGACAGAACAATGGAAACTACCCAGTCAGGACAGCAGACAGAAAACCAAATGAAAAAATACGAAAGTAATATAAGAGATCTATGGGATAATATAAAGTGGGCCAAACTATGCATAATAGATTCCAGAATGAAAAGAAAAAGATAAGGGCATTGAAAATATATTTAAAGAAATTATGGTTGAAAACTTTCCAAATCTAAAGAGGTAAATAAATATTCAGATACAGGAAGCAGAGAGGGCCCCAAACAAGTTGAACCCAAACAGACCTACACCAAGACATATTATAAATAAAAAAGACAAAAGTTAAAGATAAGGAGAGGATTCTAAAGTCAGAAAGAGAAAAACAAATAGTTAATTATAATGGAACCCCCATAAGGCTATTGGCTGATTTCTCTACAGAAACACTACAGGTTAGAAGAGAGTGGCAAGATATCGTCAAAGTTCTAAGAGAGAAAATATTTCAACCAAGAATATTCTACCCAGCAAGAATATAATTTAAAATAGAAGGAGAAATAAAAAATTTCCCAAACAGAAACTAAAAAAATACAGCAACACTAAACCCATTCTAAAAGAAATACTAAAAGGCCTCCTCTAAATAGGAAAAAGTAAGATGTAGGATGGGGGATATCACAATTGGAAAGTAGTCACTTATATAAGCCAATACGCAAATTAAAAAAATCTGTAAAAGCAATGATAAACACAAGAGCAAAAGGATAAACATGAAGATGTAGAAAAGGACATCAAAATCATAAAAAGTAGGGAAGGAGAGTATGAAATTTTTTTAAGAATGTGTTTGAGCCTATGACTATCAGTCCACAGCAAGTCTATAGGAAGCGGTTAACACACATAAAAAACAGGGCAACTGGAAATTAAAAACAAATAAGCATTCACACAAAAAAAGAAGAGGACACAAGCATAAAATAAAAGGGAATCATTCAAAGAAAAAAAAGAAAAGAGAAAAGAAATGAACAAAGGTGAATCATAGAATTAACTGTAAAGGAAGGTTCAAAATGGCAATAAATGATTATTTATCAATTATCAACTGAAGTCTCAATGTACTGAATTCTCCAAACAAAAGATACAGAGTGGCAGATTGGATAAAAAAACAAGAGTCTACAATATGCTGCTTACAAGAGACCCACCTTAGGACAAAGGACATATATAAGTTAAAAGTGAGGGGATAGAAAAAGATATTTCTTATGAATGGAAATGACAAAAAGCAGGAGTTGGAATAATTTATCAGAAAAATATAGACTTAGAAACAAAGGCCATAGAGAAAGACAAAGGACATTATTTAATGATAAAAGGATCAATTCAAGAAGAGGATATCAATATATATGCCCCTAATATAAGAGCACCTATACATAAAACAAATACTAACAGACATAAAAAAAGAAATTGATGGTAATACAATAAGATTAGGAGAATTTAGCACACCACTAACATCAATGGACAGATCCTCTAGACAGATAATCCATAAGGCAACAGAAATTCTAAATGACACAATGAAAGAGTTAATTGACATTTTCAGATCATTACACCCAAAAAAACAGAATATCAATTCTTTTCAAGTGCACATGAAACCTTCTCTAGGATCAACCTAGCTTTCTCTAGGATTGATCACATCCTGGGGCACAAAACTAACCTTAACAAATTATTTCAAGTACTTCTCAGACCACAATGGTAAGAAACTAGAAATCAACCACAGGAAAAGAAATGAGAAAAAACAGAATATGTGGAGACTAACAGGCCACTAAAAAAACCAACATGTCAATGAGGAAATCACAATGTCATTTGTCATGACAAATGACAATGAAAATACAACCTTTCAAAATCTATGGAGTGCTGCAAAAGCAGTTCTTAGAGGGAAGTTCATAGCAATATAGGCCTTCCTCACAAAAGAAGAAAAATCTCAAATCAAAAACCTAACTTACCACTTAAAACAATTAGAAAAAGAACAAACAAAACCTAAAGTCAGTAAAAGGAAGGAAATCATAAAGATTAGAGATTAAGGGAACCAATAAAATAGACAATTTAAAAAAACAACAGTAAAAAATCAATAAAACCAAGAGCTGGTTCTTTGGTGGGGTACACAAAATTGACAAACCTCTGGCCAGATTCACCAAGAAGAAGAGAGAACCTAAATAAACAAAATAAGAAATGCAAAAAGAGAAATCTCAATGAATACTGTAGAAATACAAAAAAAAAAAAAAGAATACTAGGGAAAACTATATACCAATAAATTTGACAACATAGAAGAAATGAACAACTTTCTAGAGACATATAGCCAACCAAAACTGAATTAAGAAGAAACAGATCAATGGAACAGAGAGATCACTAGAGTGAAATTGAATATATAATAAAAACACTCCCTACAAACAAAAGTCCAGGACCAGATGGCTTCACAAGTAAATTCTACCAAACATATGAAGAAGAACTCATACCCATCCTTCTTAAACTCTTCCAAAAGACTGAAGAAGAAAGAACACTCCAAAGACATTCTATGAAGCCATCACAACCCTAATACCAAAACCAGACAAAGATACTACCAAAAAAGAAAATTATAGGCCAATATTTCTGAATATAGATGTAAAAATTCTGAACAAAACTTTAGCCAACCGAATCCAACAACATATAAAAATCATACAACATGCCAACTGGGATTCATCCCAAGTTTGTAAGCATGGTTCAGCATATGCAAATCAATCCATGTCATACATCACATTAACAAAAGAAAAGTCAAAAACTGCATGGTCATCTCAATAGATGCAGAAAAAGCATTTGAAGAAATCCAATATCCATTCACGATAAAAAATGTTACCAAAGTGGGTACAGAGGAAACATATCTCAACATAATAAAAACCACTTATGACAAACCCACAGCCAATAGAATACACAATGGAGAAAAGCTGAAAGCCATCCCATTAAAATCTGAAACAAGACAAGGATGCCCACCCTCCACTTTTATTCAAATAGCATCGGAAGTCCTAGCCACAGCAACCACACAAACAAAAGAAATAAAAGGTAACCAAATTATAAGAGAAGAGGTAAAACTGTCACTGTATGGAGATGACATGATATTACATATAGAAAACCCTAAGGACTCCACACAAAAACTACTCGAACTGATCAATGAATTCAGCAAAGTAGCAGGATAAGCATTCAGAAACTTGCATTTCTGTATGCTAACAATTAAATACTAGAAAATAACTATTTTTAAAAAATACCTTTTAAAATTGCACCCCCCAAAGTTAAATACCTAGGAATAAATCTGACCAAGGAGGTGAAAGACTTTATATGCTGAGAACTGTAAAATTTAATCAAGGAAATTAAAAACTATTCAAAAAAAATGGAAAGATACCCCATGCTCCTGGATTGGAAGAATTAATATTGTGAAAATGGCCATACTACCCTAACAATCTACAGATTTTATGCGATCCATATCAAATTACCTATTACAGTTTTCACAAAACTAGGAAAAAAAATCTAAAAAATTATATGGAAACATTAAAGACCCAGAACTGCCAAAGCAATCCTGAGGGAAAAAACAAAGCAGGACACATAACTCTTCCAGACTTCAGACAATATTACAAAGCTACAGTAATCAAGACAGTATGGTACTGGTACTAAAACAAATATACAGATCAATGGAACAGAATAGAGAGCTCAGAAATAAACCCAGACACCTACAGTTGATTAATCTTCAACAAAGGAGGCAAGAATATATAATGGGAAAAAGACAGTCTCTTCATAAAGTGGTGCTAGCAAAACTGGACTGCTACATATAATTCAATGAAATTAGAACACACCTTCCCATCATGCACAAAAATTAACTCAAAAGGGCTTAAAGACTTGAACTTAAGACAAGACACCATTAATCTCCTGGAAGAGAACAGAGGCAAACCACTTTCTGACATAAATAATACAAAGGTTTTCTTAGGTCAGTCTCCCAAGGCAATAGAAATAAAAACAAAAAAACAAATGGGACCTAATCAAACTTAAAGGCTTTTGCACAGCAAAGGAAACCATAAAAAAAAAGATAATCTATGGAATGGGATAAAATAGTTGCAAATGATGCAATCTTCAAGCACTTAATCTCCAAAATATAGAAATAACTCATACAACTCAACAAGATAAAAACAAACAATCCAATCAAAAATGGACAGAAGACCTAAATAGATATTTCCCCAAAGACAACATACAGATGGCCATCAGGCATATGAAAACCTGCTCAACAGAACTAATTATTAGAGAAATGCAAATCAAAACTACAATGAGATACCACCTCACACCAGTCAGAATGGCTATCATAATAGGTCTACAAATAACAAATGCTGGAGAGGCTGTGGAGAAAAGGAAACCCTCCTACACTATAAGTGGGCATGTAAATTGGTACAATCACTATAGAGAACAGTATGAAGGTTTCTTAGAAAACTAAATATAGAAATTCCATATAATCCAGCAATCTCACTCCTGGGCGTATATCTGGACAAAACTACAATTCAAAAAGATACATGCACCTGTATGTTCATATCAGCACTGTTCACAATAGCCAAGACGTGGAAACAACCTAAATGTCCACTGACAAATGAATGGATTAAGAAGATGTGGTACATATATACAACAGAATACTACTCAGCCATAAATAAGAACAAAATGTCAACTTTTGCAGCAAGAGGATGCAACTAGAGATTCTCATAATAAGTGAATTAAGTCCCAAAGTAGAAAGACAAATACCATATGATATCACTTATTGGTGAAATCTAAAATATGGCACAAATGAACCTATCTACAGAACAGAAACAGACTCACAGATATGGAGAGCAGACTTGTGGTCGCCAAGGGGGAGGAGTAGGATGGACTGGGAGTTCATGGTTTAGTAGATGCAAACTATTATATTTAGAATAGATGAGCAATGAATTCCTGCTGTATAGCACAGGGAACTATATACAATCTCTTGGGACAGGCCATGGTGGAAGATAATATTAGGAAAGAAATGTGTGTGTGTGTGTATACACGTATGTATATATAAGTATATAAATACATATACACTTATGTGTATAAATACTATATATATATATGTGTGTGTGTGTGTATATATATATGTGTATATATATATATATATATATATATATATATATATATATGGCTGGGTCATTTTGCTATACAGCAGAAATTGGCACAACATTGTAAATCAACTATAATTTTTTAATTCAACAACAAAGTGGGACAAAATATCTGAAGAATGCATATCTGTCATAGGACTTGTATCAAGAATATACAAGGAATTCTCAAAATTCAATAATAAGAAAACAAGCTGATTTTTTTTAATGGGTAAAAGATGTGAACAAAAGCTTTACTTAAAAAAGAGTTGCAGAGAGCAAATAAGCATATTAAAAGATACTTAATTTCATTACTCATTAGATAAATGCAAAATAAATGCAAGATGAATTACCAGTACTCATCTATTAGAACAATAGCATAATAGAATGTAGAATACTATAGAACCAGCAGTTTATGTATTTACTCAGTTGAACTGAAAATATTTATTCACACAAAAACCTGCAATTGAATATTTATAGCAAATTTATACTCACAATCTCCAAAAACTGGAAACAACCCAGATGTCATTCAACAGAATGATAAACAAATGGTGGTGTATCTGTACAAGGAATACTACTCAGAAATAAAAAGAAATAAATGATTGATCTATATAATAACAAGGATGAATCTTAAATACATCCAAAGTGAAAGAACCCAAAACCAAAATGCTGGTATGTTTGTACAACACCCTTCATATGATATACTTGAAAAGGCAATCTAAAGGAATAGAAATCAGGTCACTTGCAGTCAGGAGTTGAGAATGAAGGAAAGCTTGACATAAAGTGGGCATAAGGAAATTTGGGGTGCCATGGAAACATTCTATATGGTGTTATGGTGGTAAATACACAACTTAATATATTGGTCAAAACCCATAAACACCACAAAGAATGAATTTTACTACAATTTAAAAAAAGTCAAATACATTGTCAGGGGACCCCAAGACGGAATGCAGACCATGACAATCATACCACAGAAAATGTTAATATTAGGGGAATCCATGTGAAGATTATTTGGGAACTCTGTACTATCTTGCAAGTTTACATAAAACTTAAAAGTTAAAAAAAAAAAAAAAACTACCTGGCTGCATCACTATTACTTCATGTAACACCACCTCAACACCAAAATAGAAAACAAAAAGATATAATCTCAAAACAAGGCAAGTTTCTAAAATTTGCTAAGTGTAATGTTTTAAACAAAAAGGTTTTTGCAGTTGATGAGGGCTCCACAAGTATTTTTCCATTTTCTTACCTGACACATTATAAATAATCATTTAAAGGGTACCCAGCTAAGAGGTGCTGGCCAAAGATTTCTGAATGAATAAATGAATTGAGAAATATTCATGGAGTTCCCCTTGTGGGTCAGTGGTAATAAACCCCAACTAGTACCCATGAGGATGTGGGTTCTCTCCCTGGCCCTGCTCAGTGGGTTAAGGATCCCGCATTGCCGTGAGCTGCTGAGTAGGTCACAGATAGAGCTCAGATCTGGCATTGCTGTGGCTGTGGTTTAGGCCAGCAGTTGCAGCTCCGGTTAGACCCCTAGCCTGGGAACTTCCATATGCCACAGGTGTGGTGCTAAAAAGCAAAAATAATAAGAATAAGAATAATAGAAATATTCAAATCCAGCTTATCATCTTTCCCTTCACCCCATCTTTCCCTTCCTCTAATTTCACAATTTTAGCTAATGACGATTTCATTGTCTCAGTGCCCCGGAATCAAAACTGTGGCATCTTTTTAAACTCCAGGTTTTCATCTCAGCATTTCTCCCCACCCTACAAGCAACAAGTCAGTCACCAACCACGCCTTTTCTGTGCCCGCTTTTCCTTTGCTACGCTGTATCACAGTAGTTGAGCCTGCCATAAATTCTCTTATGCATGACTACAATATGACTTCGAAAGGGCGTTTTTTGTTAGACATCTGCCAGATAAATCTTCCTTACTCTGATCATGGCATGATAATGCCCTGAAACTTTCAATGATTCACCATTTCCTGGCTCTTTAGGGCATTTAGTTGGTGGTTTCTAGCACTGACCAACACAGGCAAGTTGAACTGCTTGTTATTTCCAAAGGACAATACCAATGTTCACAGTTTTCATGCCATTGTTATCGCTATTCCTTCCACCGGAAAGTGCTTTTCCTGTCTGTTCATAGAAACCCAGCCATCTTACTTCACGTTTCATATTTTTCATAAAGCGTTGCCTGATTTCATAAAAAGAGGATGCAAACTCTTATGCCCTCCAAAACTCCATGCCATGTGTATAAACCTTTCTTATGGATTTTATCAGATTTTTACCTTGCATTATGATTATTTAACCATCTTATTTACTGCCTCTTTAAAATGAACAGGGGCTATGATTCATCTTTATTTCTTATATTCCCTCCTAAACTCGAAAAAGTGCTAATTCATGGCTAAAAACTGACAAATACTTACTGAATATCTAAGTAAATGAAATATCAATGAATGAATAAGTGAATGATGACTACATTGTGATGGAGGAGGAAGTAAAATTTGGACTAGAAAATATGTTTCCTTTTTTTCCCTGTGATGAAGACTATTGGAGAAGAAAACTGGCTTAATAGCAAAGAATACCAATGGTTACTCACAATGTCTGCTAGCTACTGATGCTACTTATTTTAGTCACAGGCACACTGGTGACTATATGGCTTTTTCAGGGAGATTTCATGACAAAAAAAGAAGACAGTCAGTCTCCTTCAGGCCCTAGAGCTGACTCTGTGAGCTCTGGCAAGGGCTATCTTGATTCTTAGGAATATTAGATCTTCCATCAGTTTCCAGGTAGTAAAAATAAGTATTATAAAGACATCTGATTTATCTTTTTTACATAAAAGAAACTAGGCTGTACAGAAAGAACACTAGAGAATTTATCCTCAGATAGCAGCAGTCTCAGTAAAAAGCACCTGCTGACCCAGACAAAACTAAGACATCACATGGCACATACATGGCAGATACACATCAAATTAGATTCTAATATTCCAAATGGCAATCTTCTTTATTAAGCATGATGGAAAGCACAAGCCTGTGAGTGACAGGTGTTTTCCAGTGCAGCCACAGGTAAAGGATACTTTCTGGTTGAAACATCTTTTAAACATCACATTGAAAGTTCTAAACAAAGCATGCTTGCATTTAAAAAAAAAAAAAGTCTTCCACAGTGCTATTTTCCTGCTGTGAAATATTTTGCATATGTACACAAAATTACCTGAAAATGGTTCACTTAAATGGGCGGCTGTTGCCTAAAGTCATTCATGAACACAAGAAAAAATAAAGAAATCCTCAGCTACTTCTGCTACTTTGTTCATAGGACATATTGATGGCCCTAGAGAAATGAACCTTAGTCATGTGGTGGTTAAAGCTATAGAAGAACCCAACGCTGAAATACAAGTAACTTACCCATACATGATTCAGTCTGGCCTTTAAAATGTTGGATTTAACATATCCGTATTAACCTCTTACTACTTTCATCTTTCCTCGAATAAAAAAACAACAGTGGAAAAATTTTTTTAAGTTCAACTATATATGCCGTTGCATTGGATGTGAATTCTATGGAGAATCAAACTCTATTCAAAATAAACTCATTGTATGGTATCTTTTATGTAAATGTTTTTATAACCCCGAGCACATGGGCAAATACTTACTTCCATGGCTGGATTATAACAGTTTATACATTCGGCCACCGCTTAAGATGGCTATCTATTGTTGTAGCTTTCTCCAAACGCGGATCACTGACAACTATATAGACATCCTCAAGGCTTATAATATTTTTCACTGATAAATCCAGAATATTCATGCCTACACAAATTTTGGATTGGTTCACATTAAATGCGTAACAATCTGTAAATCTCATATGCTAAATACTCCTGAACCTGCATTTTAAGAAAAACTGCAATTTTAAAAAAGGAGAAGAGTTTTTTGAAAGGAATTCTCTAGTGAATCCTTTGGCAAAGTGAGTAATCACATTCTAACTTATCTGTTTTGCAAGTTGAGAAACAAGATTCTCGTTTCTGTATCTCTGGTAGAGGAGATGAGAACGAGGGCAAAGAGCATCTCTTGGACGGCCCAAGAGGAAAGGGTGAGATGAGAGGAGAGGGCAGCAGCCCGGGTTCTCTCCCTGGAAAGTTAAATGTCAGCAGGGTTAGGCCTTGCCAATATAAATACAATCACGATGATGGTATAAAAAGACATGCATTTTCACCTCTATTGACTTTTCACGTTCATGGGATAATTATTGTAACATTTTCTTAAAGGGCAAAAAGCTTTTGATGATGAATACATCTCATTACATGGAATTTTACGTGTAATCCTTACATGAATCTCATTGTAATTCAATGGATGAATTACGTGTTAATGCTAGCATAACAAGCCTTTAACCTATTTGACTTAATTACAGGCATATCATCAGATTTACTGGGGAAAAAGGTTTCTTTCCAATGCTCTAAAAAGTCTTTTCACTTTTTTAACTGTTTGGTTCAACCTTTGGAAGGCAGTATCAGCTTCTCTTACTAAGAATCTGCTCTCTTACGACCACATCCTATGGATTTCACCTACAGAGATGAGAGGACAGGAGAGAGAAGACATTACTTTGCTTCATTTTGTGAATGTCTATATGGATATCGGGGGCTCCCCGTGGTATGCCTGGCCCCTTATAAGCAGGACCTTTTTCAAATCAAGAGATGTGATGAAATACAATGAGCTTTGGCTGGGAGCTGGAAATCTAGCTCTGACACTCACTAAGAGGGAAGCTTTAGAAAAGTCAGTTAACCAGAATGAATCCCAGATTTCTCTTCTGTTAATTGAAGATATGATGCCAACTTGCTTACTCACAGGGTTTTGGTGAAGATCAAGGATATAATGTTAGTGGTATTTAGAATAGAACTATGTGAAAAATAAAACACAATGCAACTAGAAAGTATAGAAGAAGGAGGAAGAGGGAGAGGAGGTGGGAGGAGGAGGAAGAAGAGCAGAAGGAGGAGTGCGGGGAGGACAAGAAGCCAGTCAACAGTAATACAACCAATTAGCACAAGACACAGACACAGGGGCCAGGGTGAAAGGCTCAAAAATCCCATCTGCCTCAGGGGCATCTGCATGAGCCTCCAGAGAGAAACTTATTAGTGAGCAGAGAGGATATGAGATGATAGAGCAGAAACCAGTTTAGTTCAGCTTTAAAGGACAGTGGAAAGAGGAAAGGGAGAGAGAAATTGGGATGAAGAAAGTTGGCATGGGCTTCATGAAGGGCTTACTTTAAGTCATGAAAAATGCTAAAGTGCTAAATGCCGACAAGCACCGAGTACTCTGGAAGGAGATGAGTAATGGATGGGCTCCTAACCCAGTCTCAGAAGGTTGCAGGGGAGACCTTTCAGGCTGAGGGGTGGGATGAGCCAGGACCGCAAGCCCTTTAACAAACCCCAGGGCCCACTGACCAAAGACACAGTGTCTGTGTGGTCTTACAATGCATATTTTGGCAGGGTTTCTACTTGAGGAAAGTAGCCAGGCTCTTCTGTTGTGATCTGGTGGATCCTGGGAAATGCCCCCACCGCCATCTGGAAAGCCAGTGGGGTCCAGGGTGTGTTGCACAAGAACGGAGGAGAAAACAGGGAGTCTGGCTTGCCACTGTGTTGAGTCCAGCCCAGCCCATGGCAGGTGCTCCGGCGGGATTACACTGTTTGTTCTTCTGTCAGCAGGCTAGTTAATCCTCCAAACCCTTGCCAGGGATATGCACACAGTAAACAGTGCTCGGTGAGAGCTGTCCTGTCAAAAACCAGGAGGGTTAACTCCCCTGCAGATCTGAGCACCTCTCTTAGTCCCCTTTCTCTGCAATTACCAGAGGTGATAATTGAGCTCCCAAAATGATGCCAGATTTCACAGAAGCCTTACTAATTCCTCCTTTTTATCAGCCAAGTGTATGTGTGTGTGTGTCTGTGTGTGTGTGTGTGTGTGTGTGTGTGTGAGAGAGAGAGAGAGAGAGAGAGAGAGAGAGAGAGAGAGAGAGAGAGAGAGAGAGAGAGAGAGAGATTGAGTGAGGCCAACAAACTCCAGAGAGTTGCTCGAGGTCACACAGAGTCAGTGGCTCAATATGGATTAGCAAAGCCTCATGCCCTGCCTGGTCCCAGATCCCTTTTATCTAACCACAGAACAAGTTGCCATACAAAGAAAACATAAAAAGCATTAACCTCTGATGAGTTACATTTATTTTTCTTGTGCATTTGGCATTTATTTTGGTTGTTTCAATTTGTGTGGCTTAGTATATACGGTCCTGTATGTTGTCCTCTGAATTCTGGGTCTTTTATTTCTGCTGGCATTTCCCTTATTCTTTAAAGTTACAGTTTTCTATTTCAATAAACATTGTCTCAAAACCGCCCTTGGCTGCGGTGTCACCGGAACACAGAATTTAGCAGGATTTTCTCCCCTCCAAACTAAGATGAAACTCATTTCAGCATCAGCCACTTAAAAAGTTTTTCTTCCAGTTTTATTGAGCTATAATGACCGCACAGCACTGTATTAGTTTGAGGTATACAGCAAATGATTTGACTTACATACACCATGAAATTATTACCATAATTTGTTTAGCTAACATACACATCTCATGTAGATACAAAACTAAAGAAATTAAAAAAACATATTTTTCCTTGTGATGAGAAGTGTTAGGATTTACTCTCTTACAGCATTCATATATAACACACAGCAGTGGGAATTATATTTATCGTGTTGTATACCACATCCCTAGAACTTGTTTATCCTATAACTGGAAGCTTGTACTTTTGACTACCTTCTTCCAGTCCCTCCTCTCCCCACCCAAACCCTGAACATCCTGAGCCATTCTTTTTTTTTTTTTTTTGGCTTTTTTAGGGCCGTAGGTGCATCATATGGAAGTTCTCAGGCTAGGGAACTAGGGAACTAGGGAACTAAGCTACGCCACAGCCACAGCAGTGCAGCAAACTTCACCGCAGCTCATGTCAACACCAGATCTTTTAACCCACTGAGTGAGGCCAGGGACGGAACATGCATCTTCATGGATCCTAGTCGGATTCGTCACCATTGAGCCATAATAGGAACTGCCTGAGCCATTCTTGACCAACTGATTTGAATGTTTCCTGGGAGAATAAAACTATTTTAAATGTGATTTCACATATTTTCTCTGGTCATCTGTCTCTCCAGTGAAAGTTTCCGGGCCTTTAAATGCTCCCTAACATTCTCCCCACTAACAACGTTGCTGGTGTCTGTTTAAATCTTTGGTGCATTTCATGTCTGTGCATGCCTGAAGCTAATTTCCTTTAAAATGCAGAGCTGTTGATTTTTGTGTAGCAGCACCACAGGCTGGACACAGTGGTCTCAGGGCCATCGAGAGGCCATTTTCTGAAAAGACAGAAATGACCCTAGAAAATAAAAGCCTTCCCTTGATGCAATCTAAACAGCCCATACTTATCTGCTTTGCACTAACTGCAAGCATATGTGGTGAGATTCATAGACTGCCTGAGTACAAATGAGCATAAAGATGAACTCAATTCCCTTCGCCACCATGTTTTTCAAAAAGACCTGAAATCTGCTTGGGAAATAAAAACAGTTCTCTATTTCTAAAAGATTACTGTTTTCATGATCATGCTGAACTGGAAAAAAGAAGCAGCATCACAATTTCCAATAGTGTGGTTTATCGTAAAATATTTGAGTTTTTAGGTTGGTAAGAAAGTCATTACACAATTGTTATGACAGTCATTAATGAACTTCATGGTTGTCCACATCTAAGGACATTCTTGCCTGCTGTGTTCACAGTGCTTAAACTAGAGTGCTTAGTTGCCTCAGGCACAAAATTTAAGGCAGTGCCAGAAACTCAGTAGTCAAGATAAATATTTTAATGCAATATTTATAAAACCAAAATTAGTGCAAAAAATCCATGATAAACAAAATATCAAAACTGATCAAAGTTGATTGACTATAAAGTTCTTCCCCTTCAGATGTAAGAGCAGAAGATGGGCAGAAAAGACAAAGAGTTTAAAATGTGAGGTTAGGAGTTCCCATCGTGGCTCAGTGGAAACGAATATGATTAGCATCCATAAGGATATAGGTTCAATCCCTGGCCTTGTTTAGTGGGTTAAGGATCTGGTGTTGCCATGAGCTATGGTGTAGGTCACAGACTCGGCTCCGATCCTGCATTGATGTGGCTGTGGTGTAGACCAGCAGCTACAGCTCCGATTCGACCCCTAGTCTGGGAACCTCCATAAGCTACAGGTGTAGTCCTAAAAAGACCAAAAAAAATGTGTGGTTATAGGAGCAACAGTCTATACATTCCAAGGAACTTTAAAGAGAGAGAGAGAGAAAGAATCTATGCATGTTTACTGTTGTATTTTATGCACCTTAGGTTAAAGGAGACTGGGAAACTGGCGAAGAAAAAGCCTATGGGAAGGAAAAAGAAGCTTTACAACCGCTCAAGGCTGTCATTCACCTTGACCCGATCCATCTACTTAGAGCCTCCGACTTTGAAGCTGGGATGACACTCTCTGGCTGCGATCTGTATTTTGCCATTGGCTTCATTCCTTTATTCGTGGGCATCATACCCTGGGAATTATCATCATGTTTATGCCATAACTCTGCGCGCACCAAGGGCCTGGCTTTCAGGCCAAAGGGATGTGGAAGTCGACAACAGTAGCTCAGGTAATTAGACAAAAATAACTGGCCAAAATTATCCTGAGAAACATCTTGTGGAACAGATTAACCATTAATATTGTATTTGGAGACATGGAGAAAACAAACAGTTTGGTATGAAAAGATTGGGTGTTATAGTGTGTGCTGCATAATACTCAGGTGTGACGTGTTATCCAACACAACCCTTGAAATGGGGAAAGTACACAGCAAAGCACTGCTTAGGGAGAGGGAGTCTCTGAGCTAAGGACAAGCACGCAGCACATGTAGGGCAAGATGAGGCCACAGTCTGGGTGCCGCTTTATATTTTATTAATTTCCATTGCTGAGAAGTCAGATCTTTTCATTATTAGTAAATTTTACTGAACTTATGCCTTCAGACTTTTTCAAGTAAAGGACACAATTTTCAAAAATTAAACCTTAAATCATCACGCATTAAAAGTTGTTCATTATCATGAATGTATTTTGAAATGGGGTGTTGAAGTTATCACATAAATCTTCCAAACTGAAGTGACATAAAGGGAAGATTGTCTTTGAGAATGGGAGGCCCTGGAGAAATCAACATGGACTTTGTCAGATCAAAAAGGACAAGTGCAATGTTGCTTTAATCTTACCACCTTTGTGCCTAATCACCCGGACCCACTGAATGGACTAGTAGACCCATTCCATCTTTCCATTTATTCATTCATTCCCTCACTCAGTAAATATTGATTGAGTACCTGCTAGGTCAAGCAATGAACTAGATCTGGAGCAAAACAGCTTCAGTTGCTCCCTCTCATGGAGCTTACAGTACTGTGAAGAGGACAGCCTTCAAGAGAATCATCACGTAAATAAATGTAGAAGGATTCCTAGTTGGGGGACCTGAACTAAGGTAGGGTTCAGGTAAGAATTTTCTGAGAAAATGAGATGCGTGTTCAGAAGTGGGTAGGTAAGATACAGCTAACTACGTGCCCACAGGGAATAAGGGAAGCTCTTGAGAAAACATGCAAAGAAAGTACTTACGACAATGGAAAACAGTAATTTTTTTCAATTTTTAAAACTGAAGTACAGTTGATTTACAACAGTGTGTTTTGGACAAATTAGAATAGGATTAACAGAAAATGCAAATTTTTAGTTTTAAAGTGAATGCAGAGAATCATTAGGAGAGGTAGGCACGTGTGGGCTAATAGAGAAGTTACAGCTTACAAGAAAATGAGACCACCCGGACAAGTGGAAGTCTATAAGGATACAGCCGGAAAATCTGAAAGAAGGTCACCAACCAATTCAGTCTGGAAGACTGGAGTGTAAATGGGGAAACAGACTCTCAGGGAGGCTTATAAACAGCCCATCTCAAAACAGAGAGTTTCCAGAAAAGTCTGGGATGCTGCCGGGTGTGTGACAAAACCCCATGTCTGATTCCCAGGGCTGCCTGAGAATAACAGCTCCCTCTTGCCCTCTGCCTTTCAAATCTCATGTCAGGTCCTGCTATCAGGATCATGAAGGGAAAAGGATTCTAGAAATAGTGGCTCCCAGTCTTAGGCAGAGGAGCGGTGATGGAGCAAAGCAGGCATAGATCATTTAGGGCTTGTTATCCAGCTAGAATTTGAGATTCAATCCTAAAATCATTGGAAAGTGAAGGTAGGGAAAAGCGTAATAAGAAATTTATTTCTTCCATTCTACTTTGTGCTTCATAGCACAGATTAGAGGAAACCAGGGAGAGGCAGAAATATAGGTTAGGAGTTCCCATGTGGCTCAGCAGTTAACGACTAGTATCCATGAGGACTTGGGTTCGATCCCTGCCCTTGTTCAATGGGATAAGGATCTGTTATTGCCATGAGCTGTGGTGTAGGTCACAGATGCCGCTCGGATCCCGCGTTCCTGTGGCTGCGGCGTAGGCTGGCCCCTACAGCTCCAATTTGACCCCTAGCCTGGGAACCTTCGTATGCTGCAGGCATGGCCTTAAAAAAAAAAAATAGAGAAATACAGGTTAGAAGACTTGTAAAGCAAGAGATGATATTTGGACTAGAGTAGAGATTGAGAGCAGTAATAAGGTGAAGATGCAAGATACGACTTTGCTATGAATTGAATCTAGGTGGTGAAGAGGAGAAAGGAAGCAGGAGAAAAGCACGTGGGTTTCATCATTGGTGTGATTCTCCCGCAATCTTTAAATTCAGAGACATCAGGATCACAGGGTCCTTCAGGTCAATTCCACTAAGTCAGTCCCGAATTCTGACTGATTACTGTCTTTATTCAATGCCTCTCTCGTTGATTAGGTGAAGGGCGCATGCATGCTTCTTTCAAGAATTATTTCCAGTCAAAATAATTTTCATATCTGTGCATGAAAACGTCAGTGTAACAGCACGGATTTAGGGGCTACGACGCACACATTTTCTTTTGTATTGCACATGGGTTGTGGCAGGAGGGGCGTGCTACACAAGAATTAGGACCAGCCAAGTCCGACATTCAGTGAAGACAGGTCCCCTGCCTTCTGAAGCTGTGTCTGGATCAGTAATCAGAGATCAAGTTTAGAGATGGGTAAGAGTGGATTAAAGGGGATTTGAAGGTGATGAGAAGAAACCCTATCTCTTTGTGGATAGAGAAAGAGATACTGCAGGCAGTGGAGCCACCGCTCCTCGCCACCTCCTTTATCTGTCTTGGAAGCCCCGTGGATTGGCAGGATCTGTCTCACTTCCAGAGGAGTGCTAAGATAAGTAAATTATGTTTTTGCATTTGTTAGAAAAAAATTCCAACTTTTTACCATGCGGCCATGTAGCTATTGTAAATGAGAGGCACTGATGGTGCAAGTGTGCCTTGTTCCATGTAAATTTAAAGGTAGGCTTTCAGGTTTATAAAGCCTTATCGAATTAGTAGGAAACGAATATCTTCCTGAAAACTTGAACTTGGGGATTTTGTGAATCACAAGTGAGATGGTGAGACCGTCTGGCTAAGTGCAATGTTGCAGCCTAGTATAAATAGGGAGAATAATGATCTAGGCTTGGTTTTAGCTTATAAGCCAAGTATGAAGTCAAAGAACTGTCAGAAAGAAGAAAAATATTTGTGCATCCACCTGACCCAAGAAGAAAAAAAGAGGGAGAGTGACAATAATATCCAGAAGATAGGATACCCTCAAGTTAAGAATATGCCTTAAGGAAAAAGCAAATTCTAGTTGCTTTCTTCAGCCATTAAATACCTTATAATCCACAGAGGTACTGTAAGGCCCATTAGGTCTAGAACTGGCAACATCTTAACCACTTTCATCCTAAAACACTTCAGATCTCTCCATTTGTGAATTTTCCTCTAAAGGAACTTATTTTTAATTTTATAGCAAACTCCAATCAGAAATGGCATTTGCCTTCAAGGAATATGTTTTATAATAAACTTCATTATAAAATATACAACTGAGTTTTATGAACACCTTATAGGCATATTATAGGAAATATGCTTATGCTTATGAAAAGATCTTGAATAATCAACCTTCTCTAAAATATCTCAGAACTGTAAAACCATTATTTCAATTTTAAAATAAAAACGTGATGATATGCAGTTACAAAAATGATTCTTCATCACTGTTATTCAGAAATGCAATGCCTCTCTCTTCTTTATAACTCCTTACTTAATGTATCGTTGTCAACCAATGAAGCATGAAGCATTGAATAAAATTACTTTCGAATATAAAATAACAATGTGTTTTGAAAAATTAATTTTATTTCCTGTAGTGAAAGCAAATTTTCAAAAATTGTGATGTGTTATTCAAACTCAGAAGGACCAACAGTGAAGATTTTTGGGGAAAAAAATTAGTGGCAGCATCAAAAATAACAATTTTCAAGTTGATGAATGACACAAAACCACTTGAGAGGGAACCTTCTGCATCCTGAGTGGGATCATGACGGTTTATAGCATGTTGAACGGTAATGCAGTAATGCTCCAAGGTCGTCTGAGATCATAAGCCCTGGTCAACCTCTTAATGACACCCCCAGGTCACATTCCTGCTGTATTTCTAATGTTGTATCATATGAAAAATAGCATAATGGAAACAACCACCCAAGTTTTCACAAAGATTAAATGAGATGTAAGGCACTTAACATGATACCTAACATAAAGGGAATGTTCAATAAACAATTGCCATCATTATAGTTTAAGCTTCCTGCCAGCCAGAGAAATCCCATTAGCTGGAACAGGAGGACAATCTTTCGATTAGGGGTTGAAGTACTCTCAATAATTTATATTCTGTCATCTTCATCTAACGACAATAAAAAAGAATCGACTTCAGATCAGCTAATTATTCTTTGTGGGTGAACTGCAGGGAGATGTTAGCCATACACATGTCCCAAATCTGAAAGAATTTCAAAAAATGCCTCCAGGTTTTAAAACTTCAAAAAAGTACTTAAAAGTTCACAATAATCTGTGCTGCCTGCGAGACGTGAATGTAAAGACAGGGTTTTAATTCTTAATTTATAGAGTAACCCATATGGGACCATGAAACTCACCAGCAGACTTCTCGGCACAGATGTGTTTCAATCTGTAAAATAAGAGCATTAATATATTATCTTCTGAACAAATTTCCACAGAGGGCTGTGAGACTAGGATCTCGACAACCATGGTTCCCTTCCCTTGCCTCTTATCCTTTTCTTCTTTTCTATAATTCAGCATGCCTCAAGAGTCATTACAGTGGAGTATGGCCAAAATAAACGATACCTTTGTTTACCAAATAAAAAAAAAACACACAAAAGTGATTTGAATGGTAAAGGTACTATACTGCTGCTGTTGTTGTTCATTTGCTTGCTTTTTAGGGCTGCATCAGTGGCATATGGAAGTTCCCAGGCTAGGGATGGAATCAGAGATACAGCTGCCCGCCACAGCCACAGCCACAGCAATGCTATATCAGAGCCACATCTGCTACCTACACCACAGTTCACAGCAACACCTGACCCCTGACCCAGTGAGTGAGGCCAGGGATCGAACCCAAATCCTCATGGATACAAGTCATACTCACTTCCACTGTGCCACAGTGGGAACTCTGGTACTATATTGTTCATGAACCAAAAAAACCCAGGAGTAGAGCAGCTCCAGGCCTGTTTTGATCAGGGCTCCAGCTCTGTTTCTACACAAACGGATTGTCTCTCTGCCCCCCTTCATAGTCAGTCTTGACTTCGGGTGCCTTTCCACATGGGGCAAAAGGGCCTCATTAAGCCCAGGTGTTACATCCACACATGACTTTTTCCAGGAAACAGGATTTTTCTCCCCCTACCCATCAAATACAAGTCCTGAACTTCACTTTGAATGAGCGACCTTTTGTTCTGTGCCACCCTGCAAACCTATCCTTCTGGCAAGAAGACGAAACTATGTTGAGCGGTTCGGGAGGGAGCAGAATTATTGCTACCCACAGGAAGGCCACAACACAGCAAGCAAGAGGTGGATGTTGAGACAACCAGAAGTTGCACCACTTGTTAGATTCTATCACAAGGACCAGAAAGTAGCTGCAAGGGGCTTACCAAGATTCTTGTGTGATCCAGGTCTGTTATATTTACTACCTCTGATATCTTCTGGAGTCCCAGACTGCCAAAGAACAATCTGAAAAACACATTTCTTTCTCTACTAAAAAGGGGCACTCCCCTGACAACATTGTCCTAGGACCAAGCTTGTGTATTATTTCTATTTCCTTTTCACTTGAGATGAATTCTTTTCCTAAAATGCTTTGGTCCTTTTCACCTTAAACAGGTAGGCTGCCAATTATTTCTCCAACAAAAAATTGGTTAATTTGGGATCAGCAAAGAATTGGAGTTTGAGGTCCACAACCACAGTGAGTCATGTGCAAGTGCTGCACAGCAGGGAGAGGGGAATTCTTTTATAGAGGAGAACAGGAAGTTGAGAGGGCCAAAGTAATAAAGAGTCCATGGCTTTTCATTGGCTGAGTTTTGACAGCCTCTCATAGGCTGAGCTCCGGCCAGGCAAGAAAAGGAAATCAACTCTGCTATCATCATAGAGCATGATATATGATAGAGGGCTATGCTATCATCATAGAACATCAGAGCTCCCCTTTCTGGACTCTCAACTCTATTTTAATAAAGTTTTCTATTTATTAATTTTTTATTTTTCACTTTTTATTTTCATTTTGCTTTTTTAGGGACACACCTACAGCACAGGGAAGTTCCTAGGGTAGGGGTCAAATTGGAGCTGCAGCTGCCAGCCTATGCCACAGCAGCATGGGATCTGAGCCACATCTGCAACCTATGCCACAGCTCACTGCAATGCCGGATCCTTAACCCACTGAGTGAATCAAGAGATCAAATCTGCATCCTCACGAATACTAGTCAGGTTCGTTATCGCTGAGCCATAATGGGAACTCCTGTCTATTAATTTTTATAGGCCCTTATACAAATAGGCCCTTTATTAATCCCTGTCAAACTGCATAGTGTATGGCTTAAATTGGTGTCTAGAAACTCTTCTGTACATTTATACTAAAACTTTATATGGAAACAAATAACTTATAAAAGCAAATTGAGATTCAAAGTCACTGGATAAAAGTCAATGAATGAAGAAGAAAGCATAAACAGAATCATATGGATTTGTCCCTGGATGGATTTCAGCACATAGCACCATATGTGTCCATATTTTTAAGGGTATGATGTAGGAAATGCTGTAATGTCATATTGCACTTTTTCTGACCCTCATTTTTTAGATTGAAAGAAATAACCCAAAGACCTTCAGGTCCTGATATTTTCTCAAGTGTTTTCAAAAATGATTTACAACTCGAATGAAATATTTTAACACGTTTAGTTTAAATCCTTTTCAAAAGAATTGTTTTCCTTGGTGGAGTTTAACTGAAAAGGTAATGAGCACACTTCTTTTCCACCACGCATTTAATGTGTCAAAAAGAACCATCTTGCTAGTCATCTTGAAAGGAACAAATGCAGATCAAAACACCAAAAATATAGCTTATTGGGAACTGAAGAGGAAAACACATATTTTTTCCCAAACTTTCTCAGGCTATCCAGTCTATCCACTGAACAGAATTTTATGTCTCTCTGTGGGTATGTATGTCTGTGTGTTTAGATCATTTTGAGTTTTCCATAAAGATGGTGTAACATTTTTTGGGGGGGGGTCTTTTTAAGGCTGCACCAGCAGCATAGGATGGTAGTTCACAGGCTAGGGTTCGAATCAGAGCAAGAGCCATTGGCCTACACCACAGCCACAGCAACACAAGATCCAAGCCACATCTGCAGCCTACACAACAGTTCACAACAATGCCATATCCTTAACCCACTGAGCGAGGCCAGGGATAGAACCTCAATCCTCATGGATACTAGTCAGGCTCATTTCTGCTGAGCCATGATGGGAACTCCCACGTTGTAACTTTTTGAGCTAGAGACTCCTCAGGCTCTCTAGTGAAACCTATGAAGCCCTCCTCAGAAAAATAAGACTCATAAGGAAATGAAATATTAAAATACCGTTGTCAAAATAACAAATATGCAATAGAGTAATACATGTACTTCTTTATCAATGTATTATTAATGTGTTCAATAATAAGACATATGGATGAATGCTTATGCCCCCCCCCAAATTAATATATTGAAACCCTATCTCCCAGGTGATGGTATTAGGAGGTGTGTCTTTAGAAGGTGATTAGGATTAGGTGGGATTTTGAGGAAGGGCCCTCATGAATGGGATCGATGCCTTTAAAAGGATCACAAATTTTACTCCCTATCTCTGCTCTCTACCGTATGAGGATATAAGGAGAAGTCAGAAATCTGCAAGCCAGAAGACGGCCCTCCCCAGAAGCTGCCCACACTGTCATTCTGACTGATCTCAGACTTCCAGCCTCCACAACTGTGAGTAATAAATTTCTGTTGTTTATAATCCACCCATTCTATGGTACTTTTTTAAATTTTTATTTTATTTTTATTGGGATACAACTGATTTCAGTGTTGTGTCAATTTCTGCTGTAAAGCATAGTGACACGGTCATATACATACATTTTTTTCTCATACTATCTTCCATCGTGTTCTTTTTAATAGTAGCCTGAATGAACTAAGACAAAGATCTAGAAGCAGGTCTGCTAACAACTATAGTTTTGAAGGAATAACAATTGGGAGCGATATTTTGAGGTACCTGCAAAGTTGTGATGTGATATGAAAGTATCTGTGATGCTGATAATAAAGTCACAGGTACTCCTGATTCTACAAATGGCCTGTGGCTTGACTAAGATGACACAGTCTGGCACTAGAATCTGCTCTCTCAACCATGTTGCTATTCAGCCTAAAACAGACCTCTGAGACAATTTAGCTCAAATCAATGATTCTGCAAATAAGAAAACTAAGGTTCAGGGAGCAAGGGTAACTTATATCAGCAGCTCCAGTTAAGGAGTGCTTGGTTTTGTTTTGTGGCCCTTAAATATATGGAATTGGAATAACTGCAATTATTGCTTCAAGACATATCATCATTACTGGCCCATGAGTGGTCCTGCTTACTTTAATTCATGAAGCAGTTTAAATAAAATAATGAATATTTATAAACTTACCATCCAACTCAAGGAGTCAACATTGACAATTACTTATATCTACCACCTCCAACCAATCCTTTTCCTTACAACTTGAGATAGCCAGAATGTTTATTGTTCTTTTACAAACACACACATACAAACACACATCCTTTTCAGCCACAATACAGGTATGCTTAAAGAATACTGCTTAGTTCTAGTAGTTTTTTAATTTCATCATACGATAGGAAATTTCTGGAGCTTATGTTTCATGCTCAACATCACCGTCCTAGGAATCATCCATATGCTTAAAGAATACTGTTTAGTTCTAGTAGTTTTTGAATTTCATCATACAATAGGAAATTTCTGGAGCTTATGTTTCATGCTCAACATCACCGTCCTAGGAATCATCCATATTGTTGAGCACACCTATAGTTCAATCACTGGTTAAAATAAACTTGACAAGGTTCAGCCCTGTGCTGTTTATAGGAAATAGATCTGAACCCTGATCTCTTATCTGAGAGAGGAGCACCTAATCCATTACTATAGAATGGCCACTCTTTACTTACAAGCATCCCTTCCTCTTCTGAGCATCATGCCTACTCAGAGGGAGCTGTTACCAGGAGCCCTGAACTACAATAGTAGGTAGCTGCTAACCATACATTTGGGTAAAGGCTGGCTTGTTGTCTGAAACATGTAAGTAAATTGGCTTTGAGCATCTCTGGCCTGGTGGAGAGAAAAAGGAAAATCCAGCTTACAACAGCATGCAGAGGCCAGGGGTAGGGACCTACCTGGGCAGGAAAGGTAGCTCAAAGTCATAACTAATAGGGCTGTGAGGAAAATCTTCAACTGCTTCGCCTGAGCTAAAACCAAAAGCCAAGCATGTCTAGACCTTTGGGGGCACGACTCCTTGCCATGTTGCTATGGTGATCCTTCCACCAGCTCAGAGGCTTCCTCTGCTCTCTAGCAGAGCCCAGCCTCCAAGATGGGAGGGAGTGAGGGCAGTGGGGAGAGGAAGATAGAGCTGCTGAAGCCAAGGACAGAAGAATTCTACCGTGGGAAGACCATGAGCTGAAAATTCCCTTCTGCTGTGTGTGTGCACATACACGTGTACATCTGTGTGTATGCATGTGCGCCCACGTTGGGGAGGGAGAGGTGAAGAGTGCACCTTCTCTGTTATGTGCTCACCACAGGAGCAAAGCTTTAACTAATTCATTCCAAACCTTACTGTCTTTCCAAATGATGATAACTAACTCATAATTCTACATCAAAAAAAGTTCTTTTTTCCTGGATTACGAAGATGTCTTATGAGTATCCCCTGCCACAGCTCCCAGGCATGAGTGTGTGTGTGTGTGCGTGCACACACACACATACCATACACCCTTCTGCCATCTTTTCTAAACAAACAACAGATTGCATTGCTGCTGTTCAGTATATTATGCCAGGAAAACAAGGGGGGAAAAAACCAACTTCTTCATCAAGATTCAAACCAAATGTATGTACCTACCAAGTGATATACTGTACAATTATAAGCACTTCATAAATTGTTCATCTAAGCCCATGCCTGCAAAGATCCAGGGAAACTGCTGCCCAGCCCCTCTCTCTGGGGAAGGGCCATATGTGAAAGTGAGTCATATTTGCCATCTGTGCGGTGAATTCCAGAGCACTCAGCAAGCATGCTCCTTCAGGTCACTCATAATCCCCATTTTACAGATGGACAATCAGAGTGAGAAAGAGAGGTGATGTAATGGCCTTTCTGCACTGCTTCTCTCAGGATCCACAGAAATCTTTTTCTTTCCTGAAGCTCCTTTTATTCACTGAAAACATTTTTTTAAGGCAACAACTTTTGTCAGATCACAGGGGAAGATTTCAGAGTGTGATCATTTTTTTCACCAGGAAACATGGCATCCACCATGGCAGCCACAAAGTAGAGAATGGAGAACACATTTCTCCTTTCTGGGGCAACACAACTTGCAGCTTACAAAGGCAGAAACTCATAGGGCACTGTACCAACCAACAGCTCTGGTAAGCCTCTCACAGGAACTAAAGCCCTGTTTCATGGTGGCATCCCTGTGATGATATTTTTAAACTGGAATAAAATTAAGATTTATTTTTTCCAAAATCAAAATTTATAGCCATAGCAAAAAAAAATTAAAACTAGAAAACCTCCTACATAGCAGAGTCTCCAATGACATTCCTAGAGATGTCATTATTCCATTTAAGACCTCAGGCAAGTTACTTTAAACTTCCTCATCTTTCTTATCTGTAAAATGGGGGTATAAATTGTATCAAACCTTCATGCGACTTTGATTATGAGTTACCGTGCATGTAAAGAACTTAGCAGTCTTAGCACAGAGCAAGAGCTGAGTAAGTATTAGGAATCCTCTCACTGTACCTAGAAATAATGTCTTACCTGAACTGGCAAAGGACACCCTTCCCAAGAGAAGTGTAACAGGAACTCAACTTTGTGAATTAGAGACAGACATCATCAAAATAGTGCCACTGACAAACACATCCTCAGTTTATTATTGAGCATCCTTCACTTATAATGTACATGAAAAAGGACCACTGTACAAATTCGAAAATCTCAGCAATACTTTCTGCCCCGAGGTGAACTCTGCCACAGCCGTGGATAAGCTGAAGTGGAGAAACCATATGCAGGGAAGGATCCAGGTTGTTTCAGGGCATAGAGTCCAACTTTGTGGTATAGATCTGGGCAGCTGGGCAAGTTGCATCAGCTTGGCAGCTGTTACGCCTAGAGCAGCTCCTCTGAATAAAGGTTTCCAGCTGACTGCACAGCTAAGCGGCAAGGTCGTGAATGGCCTTAGGTTCTGGGAGACAAGGCTGTATCCACAATCTAAGAAGAGCCCGCACTCCAGGTACATACAAAGAGAAGGGCATACCCCCATCAGTCTCTTGAGTCACAGACACATATGCTTGCAAGAAAGACCCCCCAAATGCTGTCACCTCTAAATAACAGAGACTGGAGATTATTACAGAGAGTTCTGTAATGCACTGGGTGCATTCTTTCGCAAAGCTCTTGATGTAACACGATTTCTCCCTGTAACCACCCTAAGAGACAAATTGCTATTCATCTCAATTAGCAATTGATAAACATGAGGAAATTAAATTAGTTTGTGGCCAGCGTCATCATGGAAGCCTAGACTTGTGAGCAGCTGAAGAGAATTTAGACATCATCTAATTCACTGTCTTCATTTTGTAAATAAAATGCAGTCAAGAGAGATTTGTTGACTGGTCCAAACCCTCATAATTCATCACACCAGATGAGAATGCAACAACTCAGTGCTGCAACAATTCAGTGCTGCTTCCAAAACTCACTAAGATTAATAATTCAGTTGAGAAACTATCTGTCACCACCATCCAACATGAGGACCATGACTCAAATATTTTATCAGTTTAACTATAAGGAACACTCTACTGACCCCCAGGAGTTCTAGGAAATGGCCAGCCACAGATTGAACAGCCTCTTCCTCTCTGGAAATCTCCCCAGACTAGTCTTCTGTTCAGTTGTAACCAAACAAGGACAAGTAGTCATGAAATTCCCCCACACTCCTTCCAAAAACCTCACCCTAATAGATTGTCCCCCTTTTACTTTATGAAGTTCACGCTCCTTCCTCTTTGAACTGCTGCAGGAACAAGATTATTGGAAGATGTTCCTCTTGCAAGCATATGAATAAATTAAGAAGTCTTTGCTAACTTGGTTTCTTGTTTAGTTTTGGTTTTGGCACAATAGACTTGAACATGAAGTATTAGGGGAAAAAAAAAACTGCTCCTTGAATAACAATATTTTTTTTTTTTCTTTTTACAGCCGCACCTGTGGCATATGGAAGTTCCCAGGCTAGGGACCAAATCGGAGCTGCAGCTGCCGGCCTACACGGCAGCCATAGCAACTCGGGATCCGAGCTGCATCTGTGACCTACACTCTAGCTTGCAGCAATGCCAGACCCTTAACCCACTGAGCAAGGCGAGGGATCAAACTCACATTCTCATGGATACTAGTCAGGTTTGTAACCAGCTGAGATGCAATGAGAACTTCTGAATAACAATTTTAAAACTCGTATATTAGAATCCAGGGACTCTTCAACACAGCTAGACATCTATGAGCTGTTCGAGCTGCGGCAGGGCAAAACTCAAGTATGATTCTCCAGATTCTTTCTTCCTCTGTTACAGATACCAAGAATACTCCACATGTCAAGTTCTCGGTCATCCCTGACACCGATCA
Source organism: Catagonus wagneri (assembly GCA_004024745.2). Lineage (NCBI taxonomy): Eukaryota > Metazoa > Chordata > Mammalia > Artiodactyla > Tayassuidae > Catagonus > Catagonus wagneri. Next base: position 4,331,785 of record PVHT020000230.1, on the reverse strand, counting down.
TATAGAAATTCACGCCTATTTACTTTTCACATGAGATCCAAAAGTGTGTGTGTCAAATTGAAATGGAGCAGCACCCTATGGTCCTCCTCTTGCCTGTCTTTTGTCTGTAGAAAAACTTTAGGCAACAAATAAGTTTAATCAGAGAAGTGAGAAAATGCAGAAGCTAAGGAAAACAGTCAAATGAGATCAAATAATAATAGTTTAGTCACTAAGCAAAATCAAGGACCTTCTCAAGGGCAATAGGTAAATTCTGAGTCATATCCTGTGAGCTGTCTTGTAGATACTGAAACTCCCCTTGAAAAGCTCTTGCCCACTAATGACCAGTGGAGGGAGTTGGCCTTGGGACACAGGTCTGTGCTCCTTCCCACCCCCGGCTCCATTCGTCAGCCTCCAAAATAAAGCAAACTTTCCTTTTCACCAACCTTGTCTCTTTACCGGCTTTATAGCAGTGAGAAGCTGGACCCCACCTTCAGTAACAAAATTATAGCAATTTGGGGAGGTTGCTGTTACAGCACTATAACCTATCCTATCCTGACTAACACACATGGAACAAGAGAAGTTTATTCACTCACAACAACAGGAAAGAGTTGATTTAAGACAGTGAATTTTTCCAACTGATGGCCCACATCATCTGAAATTTAGGAAGCTTTAGTCCTCACATGGGGACTAAAGAAGACATAAGGGAGGCACAGACACAGATAACCGTTAATACAAAGCCAGCCCATGTTAAGTGCTCTAATAGAAAGATAAATAAAGTGCTCTGAGAGCACAGAATAAGATTGGATTAGCTCTGATTAAGAAAATCTGTGGTGAACTCAAGAAGGATATATCAGTAAGTCATTAAAGCTTTGCCTAGAAGAACCTCTCTGGGTGGGGAAGAGAAACAAGGGAGAAGAAACAATACGAATAAAGGCCTAGCCCTGCACTTCTGTTGGGTTATAAGGCTAAAATAAAAATTAAAGAAGAGGCTACAGTAGTCCCCTGTGGTTTTGGCAACTGATAAAATAAAGAGATCATTTTTCTAGCTGCTAACTGATCTCACTGGATGTCGGCTTGAGAAAGATGATACTTTATGGAGGCAGCTCATGGAGGGAGAGCTATTAAGATGTTCTGGAGCCACTAGATTCTAAAAACTATACTTTAAAAATGTTTGTCAATGAGTAGGGCTTTTAAATAACACCTTTAAATTCAAACTCTACTGTGTCAACAAATTTTAGTTAGAAACCAAATTAGTGAAGGCTGTTTATTCAAACACTTGCTCAAGCAAAGGAATCTTGTACTGTCACTTTCAGGTACCAATTTTTCTATTATCCAAGATAGATTACACTGTGGTAACAAATAACCCTGAATTCTCCGTGACCGAAAACACCAATAGTGTATTTCTCACACACACTACCTGCTCAGTGGGAGTCAAAACAGGGCTGTCTTTCACACAGTTACTCATGAACACAGACTGACTGACGGAGGTACCACCATCTGGAACATTGTTATCCTCCAAAACAGAGGACAGAGACACTGCAGGATCTTCCATGGGCTTTCTTCCTGCCTCAGCTTAGCACTGACAAGCATCATCTCACTGGCCAGAAGTACCCAGATGGCCCGCCTACCTTCCTGGGGCTCGGGAATGTGGAAGCATATCTGATGAACATAATTGTCTATGACAAACTAAGGTGGAATAAAGATACCACCAAAAAGAAAAAATGAAGAGACTGCCAACAAGGGGCTTCAAATCTGGCAAAGAAAAATCATTATCAAAACAAAAGACACAAAAATACGTTTTTGAGGTCACTTCTTTCTGGAATTGCCTCAATGCCCAACCGTGATTATTTGCTGAGAATTATATCAGCAGATAGGCTGGATCTAGACATTTCTTGCCACCACCACCCTCCCAGCCAGGCTTTGTTGGAATGTAGGCAAAAAAAAGAGTCTAGGTCCTTTTGAGAGTTCTGGACTTCTTCTGCTTTACCCACCACTAAGTTCCCTTGACCAGATTTTTTTTTTTTTTAGGGCTGCACCCTAGGCATATGGAGGTTCTAATCACAGCTACAACTGCCAGCCACAGCCACAGCCACAGCAACATAGGATCCAAGCCACATCTGTGACCTACACCACAGCTTGTGGCAACGCTGAATCCTTAACCCACTGATCGAAGCCAGGGATTGAACCCACAACCTCATTGCTCCTAGTCAGATTCATTTTCACTGTACCACGATGGGAACTCCACTCCTTGGCCAGATTTAAAGTTGAAAGATTAGAGAGCTTAAAAATGACCTGCTAACCTGGGAAACTTCTGCAGTTCAAGATAGTAATACAACTGAGCCTACTCAGAACAAATGTGAATAAAGTAACTTGGAAACCCTAAAATCATCACATGCTTTAGTAGATATGAGTAAGTCCACCACCCCACACTGGAAGTTCTGTTGCATTTGAACAGCACTGTCATCCTAATTCAGTCCTGGGGTCAGAGCTGGGGACCTCTCTTACTTTGACTGCTGGATATCTAGTTCCTCCAATGAGGTTCTGTGTTCTAGTATTCTGTTTCAGGGCTTTAGTGCTTAGTCATGGGTCTAATCAAATCCACACAGATAGAGTCCGGTAGTTTCACCTTAAACATCTTTGCTTCAAGCAATTTCACCACAAGCAGTTTTGCTACACAACTAATTGGCTATGAGACAACTGCACCATGAAAGATAAAAAATGACAAAAATAAAATAGGGACACTTAAGAGGATATAATGAATCATTAAAAAACTAATAAAAATATTTTTAAAGAGTTTACTATAGAAAATGAAAATACAAAAAATATTTAATGCATTTAAAATGTGTGTAGATTCATGGTTATATTTGTATTCAGATATAGCTTAGAGAAAGCAATGATCCTTCCTTTCTCAAAGTTGATCATTAAGAGTCAGGTTCTAATGTTGGAAGTGAGGTCTTTACAGTATTTTTTTTAATCTGCTGAAAGTCTCTTCAGACTTCCCTGAAAGTAAAACAAACAGAGGAGGGATGCTGCTGTTTCTCATCTATATATGTACCATATACAACTAGTAGAACATAACTGGACTACATTTAAGCGTTCTATCACATGCCCTGTCTTTATATTTCCCAAGTCGTCTAAGCCAGATTCTGTGCCAATTACCAAAATCCTGTCTGCGTCACGTTATCCACTATCAAATATCAAAAACTTTTCACCATTTTTAAGAAAGCTACACTCATTAACAATCAGATAATCATTTCTTCTGGGGGGGGGTGTATGAGGAGTTTGATTCTTCTTTGGCCTCCAACTTCTAATATTGTATCATAAATTTGGTAAAGATGACATTAAAGAATAAGCCATTAGCTAGAGAAGAGATCATGCATGCTCTCCACGATTGTTAGTGAATTCTCAATGTTCAGTGAATTGTTAGCCACCTCTTTTCTTTATTCTTTTTACAGCCACACCCGCTGCACCCTGGGCATATGGAAGTTCCCAGGCAAAGGGTCAAATTGGAGCTGCAGCTGTAAGCCTACTTCACAGCCACAGCAATGTGGGCTCCTTAACCAACTGAGCGAGGTCAGGGATGGAATCCACATCCTCATGGACACTGTGTCAGGCCCTTAACCTGCTGAGCCACAGTAGGAATTCCAAGCCACCTCCTTTCCATTTGTCACTCATGGTAAGCTTTTGGCTTGGATGGGTGGGAGGGATGCCTGTGCTCGCAGAACGATGTGCACACTGCTATGTTATCATTTTCTAGTATAGTATTCAGTCTGACTTTTCACTCTCATTTCACACTTCCAGCAAGTCTGCTTGTTATCATATTTTCTAGCAAGTCCATATACATAGTTATCATGCACTATTTTAAGGCCACCAGATTTACTCAACACTGTGTAGACCATTTTGAGGCCTAAGATTCAGACAATATAAAAATGGGGGTGCTGCATCAATGGAGAAAAGAAAAAAAAAAACTCTCAACCACTTGAAACCAAACAAAGTGAAAATTCCTAGAACTTACATACACCTGTATATCTGTTCTCATTCATTCGGATTGCGAGATGCCTGTTGGAATTACTGTGATCTTGAGGCTCTGGATGTCAAAGCCCCGATAAATTGAGATAAACCACCTGAAAAACATGATGAGTGACAGCCCTTTTGCAGGAAGCACCTTCTAAGCAACAGTAATGCTGTGTTGCCCCCATAAGGCTCTCTCCATAGTACTCTATCTATTCACATGTCTAGTCCAAATCTAAGAATAGCTGCAAGCAAAAGAAAACAAATACCCAGAATCAAGATGCCTTTCTGTCTGCCAAGAGGACAGACTGCAGAGCCGCAGGTGCTCAGGAAACCTGAGACAGCCCTGTCCAGACCAGCCAAAGCTTGGAGAATCACAATCTTGTTTGCATTTTTAAAAAATAAATATTTAAAGTGTATTCTTTCCCCTCTTACTTCACATTTCTTTTTGTCTTTACTTCCATTTCCCTGAAGGCAAGCTGTGCTGGTGGTTCTCACAAATATTTCAGCTTCTGAAAAGGCACCAGCTTCAACTGCAGAATCAGCCTGTCATGCTCTACACATCTATTGAGTACGCTATGTGATCCTTTTTATTAAAATGTACAAATGAAATCAGACTGAGGAGCAAGTACTCATACTTTGATCTGATTTCAAGAAGTGACTGTGGGAGCCCTACAGAGAGGCAGATTCTGACTGGGTCGAGACAGCATAAACCTGGGAGGGAAGGAGAAGAAAACGAGGGGTTCTGCAGAGAAGGTGGCCTGCAATCTTGATGCTCTATAGCTGAGACTATGACTATCAACCTCAAAGGAGGCGGGAACAGTAGGAGAAATGCTACCCTGAGTCTGAACAGATGACAAGTGAGAACGAGGAACTCAAAGGATGCATCCAGCAGAAAGATGCTTTGGAAGCCCCACTCACATTTGAAAGACACTGGTCTTTACCAACACAGAGGAGTAACATTCAGCCGTAAATTGAAGAAACAATGCTAAGATGACAGATAAAGAAACCCTAATTCAGGCTTCAAAATAACAGAATCTCAAAATGAGATCAATCATTCCATCTGTTGCTTCTAAATAAGAAAATTGAGACTCAAGAAGATAGTGTGTGTTGCTCTAAGCCATTCCTAGAATAACCCTTTGTAAATATGTTTTAGGTCAATTCCCATAAATTTCCATTTTAAAGCAAAAGTTTAAAAAGCACATACCATTGTCAATATTTGCAATTTGAGTTATCCCAAAAGTGGCCCTTAAGACAAGGATTTGTTTGCAAGTTTGAGGAGTGCAGGAAATGTTGGTACAAGAATCGGGATGCAAAATAGATGGAAAGAGTGCCAATAAAGCAATAAGACAATAAAGGGTATTGACTGGTGTGTTAAATCCAGTGAGTTGCCCCAACTGGGAGATGAAAGAGAACTCATACTTCAGAGTCCTCCCATTTGTGGAAAATGGAGCTGAAGTATTTAACCATCAATTCCCATCCATCATTGGTTGAGGGCTGTGTCTAAAAAGAAAAAATTCCTTGGTCCCTCCATCCTGCTCCAAAATGAGCTGAGCATACTTCCACTGTTTCAGAAAAAGTCCTTAGACAAAAAGCTGGAGATGCTGACAACTGGAAATCGGCATGAGTGCAGGAAATGTAAAAGTCTGAAGATATTGTATGAGGGACGAAGAGTATGTGTTATGCCAATCCACTACATACTTAGCTATATTTCTGCTTACGTCTATTCTAGAGATAATTAAGAGGTACAGATCCCCACTTTTCTCTTGTTCACTATGTGATGTGGTACTAAAATGTTAATAACTCAGCTTGTCCTTGATCCATTTTTCCAAATTCTGAACTATAAATGTTCTGTCATTGGCATGAAATATGCATAATTTTTATATACAACTCCCCTGTTTATCAAAGTGTATTATCATAATACACAGTAGGGGTGCACAGGTATATAGTTCATTTTGTTAGCTTCCAAACAGGTATAAAGTTTGTCCTAAACTTCTGAATATTATAGCATTTTAAATTTAATGAGCTATAAGAAGACACCTAGAATTCAGATTATGGAATTTGGAAACATGACCTAATCCCCAGCTCTATTAATATGTCCAAAAGATATACAGGTATACGTCACATCAGCTTTACAAATAAACAAGTATATCTCATTGAGTTCAAAAAAGGTATCTATATCTCAGATAAAACTGTATGTCTTCTACTGGCACTGCCTGAAATGCTATTTGGAAAGTTGATTTCTAGAATAGCTAAATTTAAAGTCATTTCAATGTACAAATCTCTGACAAGAACTAGAAGTGCAACCTATCACCCTGAAAAAAAGATAAAACAAATGTAGATTCAAAAAGGACTTGAATTTCTTTAAAGCTCTCAGAAAAATGTTACCATTTAGTAATGACATTCCCTATTCATTTGACCTCAGCTTGACATGCTAAATTGCTCTGAACATCTGTGGCCAGACACCTAAGTTCTACATCTTAACTCCTGCTTTTCTAATTTGTACAGAAATGCACATTAAAAGAATGCCAAGGCTAGAGCCAGAGACAATAAAAGAAGCAAAGTCATAAGTAATTATAAAATCCACATCTACTCATGCAAAGAGGTTACCAACACTGCCCTGCCAACTTTGATAACATTTCACATGGAAATAGCTCAGACTTAGAGATATGTCATGCTTCTTACCTGAGTCCATGGATTCAAAATGCCTGGATTAATAATACCCGAACTCTGTCTCTCAAACTAAAATAGAATAGAAACATCCTCGTGACTGGAGGACTACTAAGGAGATTGTCATATGATTGATTATAAGAGATGTGAGAGTCAGAGGGGAGATGTTGGATTATTTCAACACAGGCAATAAAATTTAGGGAAGTGAGTAGATCTACAGACTAATTTTCATGAATGTGTTAACTTTCACCTACAATGTGACACTAGTGGACTCAGTCCTAGAAAGCCAGAAGGGAGCAACAGTTCTTGGCAGTCACAGTTTTCAGTGATTTTTCATGGTTCTCAGTCCTGGCCACACATTAGAATTACCTGAGGAACTATTATAAAATACAGTACCTAGACCTCACCTACTATCTCTGAGGCTAAACCCAGGAACTGAGATAATTTTAATGTTCAGCCAGAACTGAGAATTACCAACTACTTTGGGGAGTAAAGAGCAAGAATGCAGGGTGCTTAATAGACATCAGTTAAACTTATCAATTTCCTAAGAAGCCATAATTGAAATATTCAGTAGTCTATAAAAACAAACATTTTTATCTTAAATGTAGACAATTAATATACTGACTTACTCACTCAACAGACATTCACTAAGCACCTACCATGTGCCAGATACAGTAATAAATAATATATGTGCAAAGACTAATGAAACGTGGTTGCTGACCTCATGTGAAGAGGAGAGGAACACGTTTGCTGATAGGATGATTACAAGGTACTGGAATAAATGTTTTAAGAGGTTATATAAGATACAGATGAAAAACAGAAAAGAAAGCAGCTAATTTTACCAAGGGGAATAAGAGACAGCTTCATAGAAGAGGCAAAAATTAGCTGTTCATTGAAAAAAAGTTAAATCCTGGAAAATTTGAAAAGGTAAAAAAAGATTTGATTCAAATCTTTAAACATAGGCTCCTTCAGGTAAAGGATTTGAATGGATGGTTCCTCCAAAGAAGATATTCAAATGGCCAATAAGCAACTGAAACAGAATCCTTAGTGTCATTAATCATTAGAGAAATGCAAATCAAATCCATAAGGAGCCACCACTTTACACCCATTAGAATGACTGCTATTTTTTTTAAAAAAATTAGAAAATAACAAGTGTTGGCAAGGATGTGAATCAACTGGAGCCCTTTTGCATTGCTGGTGGGAATATAAAATGGCACGGCTGTTGTGTAAAACAATATGAAAATTTCTCAAAAAAATTAAAATAGAATTAGCATACGATCCAGCAATTTGATGCATACCCAAAAGAATTGAAAGTAAGGAGAGTTCCTGTTATGGCTCAGTGGAAACAAACCCAACTAGTATCCAGGTTCAATCCCTGGCCCTGCTCTGCGGATCTGGTATTGCTGTGGGCTACACTGTAGGGCCCCAGATGTGGCTTGGATCCCATGTTGCTGTGGCTGTAGAACAGGCCAGCAGCTGCATTTCTGATTCAACCCTAGCCCTGGAACATCCACATTCTCCAGGTATGGCCCTAAAAAGCAAAAAAAAAAAAAAAAAAAAGAATTGAAAATAAGGTTTCAAAGGGCTATCTGTATACCCATTTGTAGCAGCATTATTCACAATGGCTAAAAGGTGGAAGGTACCCAAGTGTTCATTGACAGATGAATAAATATGCAAAATGATGATATACACATACAATGGGATAATATCCAGCCTTAAAAAGGAAGGATACTAGAGTTTCCACTGTGGCACAGTGGATTAAGACTCTGACTGCAGCGGCTCATGTCACTGCAGAGGCATGGGTTCAATCCCTAGCCTGGCACAGTGGGTTAAAGGATCTGGAGTTGCTGCAGCTCTGACAGAGGTCACAGCTTAGACTCAGATTTAATTCCTGGCCCAAAAACGTTCACATGCCTTGGGTGTGGCCATTTAAAAAATAGAGGGGCGGGGAGGAAGTTCTGACAGATGTTATAGCATGGATGAAACATTGAGGACAATAGGCTAAGTAAAACAAGCCAGTCACACACACAAGAAACAATTACTGCATGATACTATTCATATGAAGTACCTAGAATAGTCAAATTCACAGAGACACAAAGCAGAATAGTGGTTGCCAGGGGCTGGGAAGAGAGGGGAAAAGGGTATTGCCATTTACTGGGTATAGAGTTCCAGTTTTGCAAGATGGAAAGAGTTCTGGAGATGGAAGGTGATGATGGTTGCATGAATGTACTTAATATCACTGAATTGTACACTTAAAAATGGTTAGCATAGTAAATTTTACATTACGTATATTTAATCACAATTTTAAAATTAAAAAAAAAAAACATAGGTTCAGTCAGTGAATAATGGACAGAAAGACATGCCTTATAGAAACTGAGAAAGGAGATGATTAAAAATAAGTCATCAGTGCCCAGGCGTGGGATTGCTGGATCACATGGTAGTTCTATATTTAGTTTTCTGAAGAACCTCCATACAGTTTTCCTTAGTGGTTGTACCATTTAACATTCCCACCAACAGTGAAGGATGGCTCCCTTTTCTCCACACCCTCTCCAGCATTTGTTATCTGTAGACTTGTTAATGATGGTCATTCTGATCAGGGTGAGGTGGTATATATCCAGACAAAACTACAATTCAAAAGGATACCTGCACCCCTATGTTCAGTGCAGCCCTATTCACAATAGCCAAGACATAGAAACAACCTAAACGTCCACAGACAAATGAATTGATTAAGAAGATGTGGTATATACATGCAATGGAATACTACTCAGCCATAAAAAAGAACAGAATAATGCCATTTGCAGCAACAATGGATGCAACTAGAAAGTAGTAGTAAGAAATGAAGTAAGGAAGAATGGGAAAGACAAATACCACATGATATCACTTATATGTGAAATCTAAAATAGAGCACAAATGAACCTATCTACAAAACAGAAACAGATTCACAGACACAGAGAACAGACTCGTGGTTGCCAGGAGCGAGGGGGCAGGGAGTGATGGACTGGGAGTTTGGGGTTAGTAGATGCAAACTTGCATTTGGAATGAATAAGCAATGAGATTCTGCTGTATAGCACAGGGAACTATATCTAATCACTTGCGATGGAACATGATGGAGGGTAATACAGAAAAAAAATGTATGTATATGTAACTGGGTCACTTTGCTATACAGCAGAAATTGACAGAACACTGTAAATCAACTACAATAAAATTTTTTAAAAAGAAAGTGGTTTCATTAGAATTGGAGGAACATAAACCAATGTGGAGGAAATATAAATATCAAATGTAAAACATTTTTTCAATTTTGATGGTAAAGGATTGCTTTGAAGTTAACCACTGAATATTAAAAAATGAACAAGTGAGTAAATACCTGCCAAAACAGTATGCATGTATTTACTTGTTATGACAATCCTAAATGAATTGTCCTGATTTTTAACAATTTAGTTCAAATTTTATGTTACATTTTGGATTCCTAATATATTTGTTAGTGTTTTAATGTCATTTTTAATAACCACTGGACCCTAATATCTATTCGATTTTTGTAAATGGAAACAAATGAGCTCATGTCTCACCCTAATTCTTCAGAGCAGCATTATTTAACATTCACTAAGCATCAGTAACTTATTTCAAGGCCTTTTGATATTGTCTTGCCCATGTAACCCTTGAGAATGTAACCCTTGCCATGTAATTCTTTTATCAGCCACACTCTTCTACAAATAGCCTTTAGAGATATTCCTTTCATATGCCATTTGCCTTGCAGAAAAAGTACCCTTATTATAAGGTTACAGGAAGAAATTTAGTTAACAGAGACAATTCACTGCAAACAAAATGCTCAGAAAAGCCCCATGGTTCTTGTGTAAGGATCTTCATCTTCATTCAGTTCCTAGGCAGTGGAGGAGAGAAAGGCATGCGGAACCACGGTTGTCTATCAGTCCTCTATGTTGCCCGCATGCAGTTCTAAACCTGCTTCTGTTTATCATTCTCCTACAGCTTCTGTAGTCTTGCTCCCCTATCAGCACTTACTGCTTACTATGTATGAGTACCTGACATGGCCACATCAGGGAGCCTGTAGAGGGAGCTGTAGCTACACTTCAACTCAGTTACCTGAGTAGCTGTATCAGTTTTGAATTTGGCTAGAGACTTATGATTTGGCCATCTCCCAAGAAAACACACACCATCTACGTGACATCAGAATTCTATAAAGAGAAATGACTACATCTTTCAAAATATCCCTATCAACTGTTCTCTTGCCCAGCACAAGGCAAGTATGTTGCCTGACAGAAGGTAATTTTGTTAGACTCTGTTAAGAATACAAAACTTCCCTTTCATCAGGAACATAATTGACAATTAATCTAGCACTTGGACTCATATTTCCCAAAATTCATGGCTTCCCAAACCTTGCCTTGGTAAGTTCAGAATGCCAAAGGACCTATTCTAGAAAAGTAGTAAGCTTTTCTAGAATATAAAAGTAGTATAAGGAAGACTTGACTCTAAGACTGATTTATGCCATTCTGGCTGGCTAACCTGGGCCATGCAAGCCTTTTAAGAAAGGGGTATAGACCGCTGAGTGGGCACATCCATAATTGGAAATGGTTCAGGTGTCAAGCACAAGCAGAGCTAACTCAAGGGAACACTGCTCCCAGGATATCCCCAAATACCACCACATTACACTGCATCTCTGACCACCTCTTCCCTCACTGTCTCCATCCCTCAAGCCCTGTGCCCTGGCTGGGTCCCCAGTTCCCCACGAGAGGGAAGACAGGTAGGGGACCGACCTTGGAATTATCAAAGTATAAGAGCTACACCAACGAAAGGGCCATTCTGCTTTTTCCTAGTACCTCTCAGTTTTTGTTAACCAAATATTCCCCTTTCTCAGAAACAGTGCACAGACTCGCTGTTAGTGTCTTTCATCCCAAATCTGGGCTTCATGAAGTAAAGGTTCACTATCCACCTGCCCCCTCAACCAATTCTATGGTCAAATTGAAGAGATCAGTCATAACCCTTCCGGATTCAAATCTTATCTCTTCCATGTATCAGCTCCATGAAAATTTGTGCCTCTGTCATTACTTTAGTAAAATATGAATAACATTTGTATGTAACACAAATATTATTGAGAAGACTGAACTACTTAGAAATCCAGGTAGTTTGTCCATATATACATAACAAATGTTCAATAAATTATGCCTTCATTACTATTTCTGTTCAGAGATTCTTGCTACCAAAAAACTAAGACAGAAACCAGTTGTTTAATGTTTGCATCGAGTAATCACTATAAGATTTCATGCAATTCAAGAAAATGGCAGAAAACAAAAAAGCAAGAGCCAATGTGGTTCTCCTTCAACTAATTCACCAAACACATTGTTTTTAAAAAAAATAGCAAACTATAGAATCTCACATGTTAGGACAACTCAAAGTATTTTTTTTATCTGTTTGCCTTTGTTTCAGGGAAGTTAAACACTCTCCCCCTCCCTACCTCACCCCAGCTCCCAACCCTTTTTCTGGAAAGTTATATTTTTTTAAATACCTCAGAGACAACCTATTAGGTGAATAATCTGAAGTCAAAAATGTCTGTTCTGTTTTATTTGTTTTCCTCTAGTTTGATAAAGCGGCAAATATCATTTGACTTGTCCTTAAAGTATTCAGTGTTAGATTTCCTTCCTCACTGAGAAACGGGAATATACAGTTATTCCTCCTCTACTATATATAAATTCCAAATGCTACCTTAGCAGAATTATGAAATAAAAATGAATGCTTTTTTAAAGCATTTATGGAGACTGGGGAATAAATGATAGAATTTTCTTATATTTCTTGTATATGCAGATAACAGATACATTTAATGCAAGAAGGAAATAGAATTTTAATAGAATTTTTAACTAAAGATCTTGAAACAAAACTAGACATACATTTTAATTGAATTTCTGGCTCAAATTACAGCAAACCATTATAAATCATTAGGAATCAGTTTTAAAACTGCTTTCACTTTTCCCCGTATTACAAACACAGAGGTAAGCTTTTACAGCTTCAGATAAGTGTTAATAAATTACCCGAATTTCAAAATTAATGGCTGCCCGGCTGCTTTGGGGAGATATCATTGTGTTTCATGAATATTTTGATTTCATGATTAGATCAAAATGCACTGAATTCCTAAACAGTCATAACCAAGGTCTGCTGATCATAAACTGTTCTTTTTTAATAAATTATATTCCTCACAAATCTGCTGATATGGAATAATTAGAAATTGGTTGCCTGCATTTACTGTAATATTTGCATGACTTTAGATCTCCACCTACTGATCTAGAGGCTGGCAGGAAATGTACATTTTGTACATTTCTAAATATACCTTGCCTGCAGAGATAATGGTTTATATTGTGATGGTAAGGAGGTTTTTATTTGCAAAAAACAAAGAGGTGTCACTTGCCAGTTCTGGAAGACATTGATTAGGCAGTTTATGTCACTCCTATTCAGAACTTATTATTTACAGCTTTCTTGTTTCCTTTTCTTTGTAGGAGATAAAGATCTGTATCTTGTAAACTGCTTAAAGAGTGTCTATTTTGTCTTTTTAGGGAGTCTTGAAATACATTTTATACAGTGCAAGCATCCTGAAACTAAATGTAAACTGAGTAAAATACACTATCCCAATTTATTATAATATCTACAAGTATAATCTTTAAATTAAGTGGTTTATAAATAGTTACATGATGTAAAAAAAAAAAAAAATCCCCAGGTGTAACTCCATCCTTTACCGTTAAAGCGCAGGTATCTGAACTTGAACCTGCATAACCTACACTATGGAATCTGATAATTAATCACAGTCATATAGTAGAAACCACTGATTGCAAACACATAAGACTACTTTTATTCTTCTAAAGATTATTCTTTTAAATTTAAATTTCATTAAGTTGAATGACTCCAGGAGTTAAAAGTTTGTGTTTTAGAAAATTCTAATATAATAATATGTAAGGAATATTTCTGCCAGACTTTTTGAGAGAGAGATTTTTACCAAGGAATAAGAACAATTCCTGGCAAAATCCAGAGAAAGACTCAGATGAAGGGTACATGAGATTTTTGCTGTTTCTTATTACCATTTGGGGTAATCGCTTTATTCCTGGGGGAATAAAGAAAGGACTCCTGAAGGGCATTCTTTACTCCAGTAATGGTACAACTGGCTTCCTCTGAATCTTCCTAAACTAAGGCCAAGGAGTTCAGAGCTCCCTAAGCCTTGTACAGATGCAGCAACACAAATCAATCTCTGCACAGGTCTTTGAAGCTGAGACTGGTCCCCAATCAGCTGCCTTGGTTATGGTTAATGGCACCTGCCGTTTCCACAGAAAGCTTTAAGCCTTTGTCAGTCATAACTACTTACTCATCAGATTCACTGCAACTCCTCAATTAACCACAAATACAAGAGGATGTAAAAAGAAGGGCTGTGTTCAAATGATAACAAGCCCGTGGAAAAGTTTAATCTTAAACAATGTTTAACCTTAAATGAAGATTTTACCAGTCCAAAATAATAAATGAACAAATGTTTGTTTGTTTGTAGAAAAAGTAAAAGTGAGATAACAATCATATTTATCATTGGGAAGCCAAGCCTACTATGCCTTGGCATGTAAGCAGATATATATAAAAATCTATCCCCAAATCCTGATTAGAGTCCATGAACGCTAATAACAAACTCAGAGCATAAACTGAAATCAACTAGTTTACTTCCCAGGGCTGTTAGTGAATAAATGAGATAAGGTATGTAAGATGCTTAAGTGCCTGGAGTATAGTAAACAATAAATATTACATAAAAACACAAAACAAACCATGATCACAGAAAAACTACGGTTTATATGGAGACAAAACTTTCAGCATGAATTTTTTTGTTCTCATCTGACCTCTTTTATGCATTCATTCTGTTTCAGCCATCTGCAATTTCTACATAAATCTTTATTTATGCTTCTATTTGCACTGAAAAAAATTCAGGTGAGAATCTTTTTTTTTTTTTAGCTCAAAAGAGAGGGCACCTACATTAGTCATACATGTCAGCATTTGCATACACGTAGAAATCTCCATAGCCACAAGCAGCTCTATGCTCCTCATGTAAGGTGGAATCTGCATTGTAGAAGCTCATTTTCCCCAAATCAACTCTGTCATCAGGAAGCTTAAATGAAGGTAAAAATATATTCTTCTGAGTATGTTTATGAACCATAGATGTGTATTTTTTAACATCTTAGCCAGTTCTTTTCCAAATATCTGTTCACTACTTTAAAATAAAGGAAGCATTTCTGGTAATAGTGGGTTGCTAGAGAATGATTTATACTTAACACAAAATTACTGAACAACTGTTCTATGCCAGGCACTGTGCTACACCCTTGGGATACAGAGATGAATAACGCCAGGTACCACTTTCAGGAAGCTGGGTCTGCTGGGCAGAGAAAAGCCCACATGTCCAGTTATAGTTCAGCATGATCAGTTTGGTGACAGACGCATGCACAGTGTACTGTGAAAACAAAGGAAGGTCTCTAAAATAGACTAGAAGTCAAGAAAGGCTCTCCGAGATGCCTGGAGTTTGGGAAAACAAGGACGAGTGCCATGTACTTAATGGACTGAATTGTGTTCCCTCAAAATCTACATGACTAAAGCCCTAATCTCCAATGAGATGGTATTTAGAGATAGGGCCTTTGGGAGATAATTAGGGTTAAATGATAGCATGAGGGAGAGGTCCTTATGGTGGGATTTGTGTCCTTGTAAGAAAAGGAAAAGATCCCTCTTGTTCTCTCCATGTGCAGACAAAAAAAGAAGTCACATAAGCACACATCGAGATGGTGGTCACCTCCAAGTCAAGAGAATATATCTCAGAATGAAACCTACCCTGCTGGCATACTGATCCTGGATTTTCCAGCCTCCAGAACTATGAGAATAAATTTCTGTCATTTAAACTACCTAGTCTATAATATTTTTTTATGATTGCCAGAGCAGACTAATACAAGAGCTAAACGATAGAGCAGGAGAAAAGAGCATTTGGAGGACCAGGGTTGGAGGAAGCATGAAGCAGGACATGTCTGAGAAGGTTTATGTGTTTCATAAAGGTGAAGCAAAGGAGTCTTCTGGGTACCTGCAAAACATAATGTTCCATTCACAATCTATTGGAACCACATCTAGGGCATTAACTCAAGTGGCCCAAGTATAACCATTAAGATAGTTCTACTCACCATTTCCCATTTTCAGTTGAGGTCGAGGGAAACAAACATCTCAAACGTGAGATATACAGAATGGAAATCTTGGTCTCCTCACAGTACTTCCTTTTCCCCCATGCCTTCTCATCCTAGTCAATGGCACAGCAACTACTCAACACCTCAAGTCAGAAACATGAAGTCATTCTTTATATATCCTTCTTCTTCACATAACCCTCATCCACAACTCCAATACTTTCTCAAGAGTGGGCAATTATAATTCCCAAATTATACATCAACCATTTGCTTCTCTCCACTCCATTAAACCACTGTACTTCAAACTACCACCATTTCTCACCTGCATTATTGCACTAATTGTCAATCCAATCTCCACAGCTCCATTTACAATCAATTTTCCTCATAGAAACCATTGTGGAATATTAATCTTACTATATCTTCCTGCGTTTAAAAATAACTGCAATAACTACTATGTGCTCTGAGAGTCAAGTCTAAATCCTTATTAAGACAGAAACTTCTAAATGTCCATTAAAATCCATTCTCCCCTTCTTCTTTGGCTGCATATGGGCACATGGATGTCTGGACAACAACTGAAATTTGCAGTTTCTCCAGATCTAGGTATGAACATACGATGAGTTTCCAATGATGATTCCAATATGAATGGAAGTAATGTGTGCCACACCCCACACCCAGGTCTTGGAACATAGGATGGTTCTCTTGCCTTCCCATCACTGAAAATAGTAACAGCTGGAGCTATCTTAGAAAAGAAGTATTAAGAAAGGCAGAACACTTCCGTTCTCCTAGGTCTCTGGATGAATTTGCCAAGGAGCGATCCTTTAGCTTTCTCAGGATGCTCTGTTAGGGAGAAATATCCTTCCACCTTGTCTGAGTTACTGCACCTTGAGATCTCTCTGTTCTAGTAACCTAGTCTTCACTCTATGCATATACTTATCTCAGTGTATAAGCCTCTCATGTTTGGGCCCTACCAACGTCATCTGGCATTATCCCCTTGTTCACAGCTGGCTTTCCTACTTGAGTGTGACTAGTTCTTTTTTGCTTTGTGACCTTTGCATATTCAGTTCCCTTAGCTTAGCATTTTACCCTCTATCTCTTCTGGCAACTCTCCTTCCCCTAATTTCTCACTGACTTGACCAACACTCTAAGTCTATGAAGATTTATATTTATAGACCTAAGAGACATACATGGAACACTCCACCCAACAATAGCAGAGCACAATTCTTCTCAAATGTACATGAAACATTCTGCAGCATAGACCAGATGCTAGACCAGAAAACAAACCTCACTCAATTTTAAAAGAAATAACACAGAATATGTTCCCTGACCACAGTGAAATGAAATTCAAAATCAATAACAGAAAGAAATTTGTATAACACAGAGATATGTGGAAATTAAACAACACACCCCTAAAAATGGATTAAAGAAGAAATCAAAATTGATATTAGAAAATATAAAATCTGAGATGAGTGAAAATGAAGACACAACATACTGAAACTCATAGGAGCGTTAAAACAGTACTTAGAGGAACCTTTACCCCTGTAAATTCCTATATTCAGAAGTCTCAAATCAATAACCTAACCTTTTACCACAAAACACTGGAAGATAGAAGAGCAAATAAACCTTAAAGCAAGCAGAAGAAAGGAAAATAATACCAAAGACTAGAGTGGACATTAGTAGCAATGTCTGAGAGTAGTGTTGAGAAGTGTTCTAAGGCCACGTACAGGCCCAAAAGAAAAAAGTTCTCATAGAGTTATGAGGTTATAAGTATGAGGTCAGGGCTGGGTGTGGAAACATATATGTCATAAAAGTATGTTCTGAATTCTGGGCCTTATTAACATAAATTTCTAAGAAGAGTTCCCTCTTTTTATGCTTAATTACATTATGAGCGTAAATATTCTGCTCACATCCCTAAAAGAATGCTCTCCTACTGGTATCCTTCAAATCTTCCTTCAGTGGGCATGTCACTGAGATACTTGAGTCCCCCTGGGAAGAACAGTTTGCTTCAGAATTCTAAGTATTGCTAGTGGGCCCAAGTAGAACCACTAGGCTATCTGATTCCATCCTGAAATGGTAGTGGGTTAGATTGACCTTGTTTAAAATGACTCCTATGGTACATTTTTTTTTTTGCCTTTTTGTCATTTTATGGCCACACCCGCAGCATGTGGAGGTTCCCAGGCTAGGGGTCTAATCGGAGCTGTGGCCACTGGCCTGCGCCGCAGCCACAGCAACGCAGGATCCGAGCCGCGCCTGCAACCTACACCACAGCTCACGGCAACGCCGGATCGTTACCCCACTGAGCAAGGGCAGGGATCGAACCCGCAACCTCATGGTTCCTAGTCGGATTCGTTAACCACTGCGCCACGACGGGAACTCCCCTATGGTACATTTTTGATGCTAGGATGTTGAGTAATTCCAGCTCCACTTCTCTAAAGCTATTAGATGACACTGATCTTGCCTAATTCTTGCATTCTTTTGATATGTATTTTGACGTCTGAAGTTATTACACTAATCCTTACATTTTATAGCACAATATACAGTGGTGCTTACTAACTTGCATTCTGAATCCTGATTTCCTGAGTTTAAATCCTGGCTCTGCATCCTAACTGTTGTGACCATGTTCAAGTTATTTAGCCAAACTATGCCTCAGTTTCCTTATGTAAAATGGGGCTGTAAATAACCACATAAGGTTTTTCATAGTAATTAAATTAATAGCTACTTCGAAAATATTTAGTAGAATGCCTGTAATCCAAGTAAATACACACTGATCATAATTATTTTCTACAAAGGCTTCACACATACACAATCATATTTAATTTTCACAACCAACTTGGGAGGTAGTTTATTCTCACTTGGCAAATTGGGAGACAGTGGCCCAGAAGCCAAAGTTTCTCATGGATCCACACCTGTAAAATGGGTTTAGACCTAGGTTTTTTCTACCTAGTCCAATGCTTTTATACTGCCATGATGCTAGAAGGAAGCAAAATTAAATAAGGATAGTACGTGGGTTCCACTGACAGGTAGACTTGAGTTCAACCCCAGCTTATCCATTTTCTAATCATGTGTCTCTGTCTAATCAAGGTACTTTACCTCTAAGCCATGTTTATAAGATGAGTATAGTAATTTCTACCTCATGAGGTTATTATAAAAATAACTGAGGAAGATAACTAGCTTAGTGCCTGCTATATATTATGTGATCAACAAATGTTAATTTTCTTTCTACCACATCTCCTCTGAGCAATAAAAATATTCTTCCTTATAGTAAACTGTGCTTAAGAGGATCCCTCTGTAGCTGTCAGATCAAGAGAGTCAGCTTTGAAATGCTCACTAAGTGTTTTGTAATGTTAATATTTAATACAATTATTGTAACTAAGATATGCTCATTATTACTGGATAGGATTAATATGGGAAAAAATGAGACTTATAATAGCAAGTTTGCCACAATTTTAATTTACTGAAATGCCACATGGAGAGGCAGGAAGAGGTCTGATTTTATTTTATTTTTTGAGCTCTACAAAATACAACAAAATAAAAAGCAAATAAATTTTAAAACAAAAACAAAACAATGGGCAGGAGTCCTACAGGGGATAACACATATATAGATAATATGAATCTAGTTATGGAGAAACACCCCATACACCCACCCCATACACCATTCAATAGAAATTGAATGCCCAGGCTTTATGTGACTCAGTTGAATATTCACTATAAATTAGAAGATTTATATAAAGAGAGGGAAAAAAATTACTAAAGTAAAAAAAAATCTGTTTTAAAATAAAGGCATTTCCATTCTGGCTCAGCAGATTAGGAACCCAACTAGTATCCATGAGAATGAGGGTTGGACCCCTGGCCTTGTTCAATGGGTTAAGGATCCAGTGTCGCCTTGAGCTGTGGTGCAGGTCGCAGCTCAGGTCTGGCATTGTTGTGGCGTTGTTGCGTGCTGTAGGCTGGAAGCTGCAATTCTTCAACCCCTAGCCTAGGAACTTCCATATGCTATGGGTATGGCCCTAGAAAGCTAAAAAAAAAAAAAAAGTAAAGAAAAAAAATATATATAGTTTTCCTATCTTCAGAATATATTTGAAAGTACTTGCCAAATTAAAAAAACTAAAGCAAAAAGGAAAAAAAATAAATATCCACTTGATATTATTTTCCGGGAGGAAACCTGATCAAAAAGAAAGGTTACTCATCTGCCCTCCCCAAAGCTGAAGGTTGCAGTTATTCTCATTTGCACTGAGAAAGAAGGAAAGTAAACAAGAGTTCAGGACAGGTATGGAGAGGCTGAAATGTTTCAACAAGAGAAAATATGATTTTGCCAAGAACTCTGGAAAAATGGGATTTGATGAAAGGAGTCAGAAAAAGGATGGAAACCTCCAGGTCATTTCTAGATTTAGTTTTTAGATTGGGGACCCAGACCAGACTCATCAATATCAAAAATATAATAATTATTTTTTTCACCTTCCATGATCGCCAGCATTTGAGCTGAAAACAAGACAGCAATATCCCAGACTGGGCTCTGTGGCCATAGCTGAGTGACTACGGAAAAATGGAACTCTGATGGTTATGATATGATATAATGCGTTTCCTTCAACTTCATTGATAAAGCTCTCCTTCTCTCTTAAATATTCAAAAGTTATTATCCACATCTTACAAAATGGACTGAGCACTTGCAATGGTTCCATTTCCCAGGCATTTAACAGGAACCAGGGACATCTGCAGAATTATAAGAGGTCAAGGGACTATTTTATTAAGATAAATGTAAAACTTCATCCTGAAGTTTAGATCACTGCCTTTTCTTCTGTGGTAAGAATACTTAACATGAGATCTGTCTTAAGTTTTAAGTACATAGATTCAATTCTATAAAAATTATAGATATCTAGAATGTATTCATTCATCTTGCTTAACTGGAACTCTACTGATTAGTAGCTGTTTCCCCTCCCCCAACTCTGGCAACCACTATTCCACTCTTTGATTCTAGAAATTTGACTCTTTTAGATGTCTCATATAAGTGGAAGACAGATTCATCTCATTTAACATAATAGCCTCAAGATTCAATCGTGCTGTCACGTCACACAATTCCCCTCTTTTTTAAGGCTGAATAGTATTCCATTGTATGTATATACCACATCTCTTTATCCATTCATGTCTCAAAGAACTTTTAGGTTGCTTCCACATCTGGGCTATTGTGAATAGCCTTGCAGGATGGTTGTTATTTTTAAAAAGGCAAGTGTTCATGAGACTATGGAGAAACTGAAACCCTATTACACTGTTAGTGAGAAAGTCGAATGGTGCAGCTATCATGGAACACAGTATGGAGGTTCCTCAAAAAATTAAAAATAGAACTACCATATGATTCAGCAATCCTACTTCTAGATATACATCCAAAAGAATTTAAATCACAATCTTGAAGTGATATTAGCTTTCCCATGTTCATTGGAGCACGGACCTTCAACATTCATGTGCTCTTGTTTTATTAATCCCTTTATTTTAACGCCACATTCTTTTCAACTAAATCATGAACTCCCCGAGGACAGGAATCCTGTCTTCTAGCAGTTTTAAAAAATATATATTGTTCCCGCTGTGATGCAGTAGGTTAAGAAGCCAACTGCAGCAGCTCAGGTCACTGTGGAGGCACGGACTTGAGACCCAGCCAGTGCAGTGGGTTAAGGGACCGGTACTGCCTCAGCTGCAGGGTAGATCACAGCTGTGGTTTAGATTCAACCCCTGGGGCAGGAACTTCCATATGCCATGCATGTGGCCATTAAAAAAAAAAAAAAGGATTAACGAGGCGATGATGAAGTGGCACCATATCTTTGAGAATCTCCAAATTTTACTATCACCACACAATACACGACTTCCCTTTTAAAAATTCATCAAGTTACCACCGAAAAATGTAAGTGAATCCTTCATCCTTAAGGAGAGTGGATAAACTGTGGATAAACAGAGAATAGCCTGGTTGGTTTGAGCCAACAGTGCTGAGTAGTCAGCTACATTCAATGTGGCTTAAAAATAAAAATACACTGCATAGTCCCCATATTCACTTGAGCTTTCTTATTATTATCCACCAAATCAGTATCCAAATCATGACACTTGTCCTTCTTTACACAGAACTACAGATCCCCAACCACCGTAAATATTCCTAGCATCTGCTGGAATGACCTAGGAAAGCCCATACACATTGGGGCTTTTCTAGTGGAGGGAAAGCTATTACACTAATATGACTATAAAACACTGGGTGAGGCCCTGAATTATTAGGATAAAGCGTATATCCTACTTCAACAAGTCTTGGTTTTGTCTATGATTCTCACATCAATTCAAAATTGTAGTTATCACACAAAATGCTATCAATTCATTTCCAATACCTCATTTTTGTCAACTTTGAGTGATGCAGTTTGGTATAATCTTTCAAACCATCTAAGGATCTAGTATTTAGTGAAAAATAAAAATCTTTAGTCATTGTCGGAATGAAATTTCACAGAATCTAGAGTATAACAGAAGAGATATGAGACAGGCAGAACTAACCAAAATATAAAATGTATCTCTCATATATTTATATATATTTTACATAAAAATAACATGTACCAAAAAGGAACACTGGAGTGAAGAGAGAAAGACAGGAATGCCTGAATTCTATATTTGCCCAACAATTTCTTCTGTCTCAGGAGCATTGAGGAAGCAATACATACAAGAGACAAAGATGAATGGGTACATTATCACCTTAGAATTAGCTGAGCCAGAGCCCAAGACCCTAGTGCAGAATTCTCTGATAAAGCTGGTTTGGACAATGTTTGATGCTCAAAGCCCATGCGGGGCTACCATGTCCCAGTCTTAATTCCCCAACCACTCAGCAGAAATGATGTGCATTTAGAAGTTTGTAAGAAAAAAAGAAGAGAGACTTTCAAGAGAGACCTTGTACGGCTTACTGATTACATCTCTGAAGGCAATGAGAAGAAGAAGAAAGAGGTCTTGGCACAAGAGTACATCAATTGGCAAGAGTAAATCCATCCGCTAATAAACACGGTCCTATAAATTTCTTTTAATCTGACCAGATCGAGGGTATTATAAAAAATTAGGAAGACAGAAGGAAACTCCTACCTCCCCAAAAGTGTCAAACACTTTGGGAGATCAAAGAAAAGAGGGATGTTGAAATAAAGGGGAAAGTATGTTTCTGATTATTTTTCTCTTCAATTATTTCTTCCCTATTTACTTCCTTACCTCTTCCTAACCTCTTGTCCAGGTACAAGACACCACCTGGGTTTGCATTAATCTCAACTCTAAGGCTCAGTTCAGACCTGCCTCCTGAGCTTCAAGTAGTATGCCATATACACTGTATATTACTTAACTTCATTCATCTTCACCTGACAAGATGACGAGGCCATTCCAATTTATTTTTAAATCTCCCCTCTCACTTTTCCTGCTCCCCATCCATTTTTTTGTAGTTTTTAAAAAAGTTTATCAAAATATAGTTGATTTACAATGTTATGTTAGTTTCAGGTATACATAAAAGTGATTCAGTATACACATAGATATAAATATATATTATTTTTTTACATTCTATTCCATTATACATTATTACAGGATATTGAGTATAATTCCCAGTGCTAAACAGTAGGTTCTTGCTGGTTACCTATTTTATATATAGTAGTGTGTATATTTTAATCCCAAACATCTAATTTTTTAAAAAAATCTTACTCTATCCAGCCAGTTACGCAAACTGAGATATGGACATTATTGCCTCTCTCTCTTCCAATCTCCAACATCAACATTAGCTAAGTATTTTCTTTCCTTCCTTTGGATTCCTCTCTCCTCCACAGATTACATTAATATCTTCCATCTACTGCCATTAGCTGTCGTTCTTCTTCCTCAAATCTATTCTTAACATAGCCTCCTGCTTGGTTTATGTGAAATACAAATCTCGCTGTCATTCCTCTGTTTAATTCCATTCACGATACCCATAATCTACAGGACAAATTCCAAAGTTTTAAACACTGTACAGCAGCTCTTTCCCAAACCCTGCTTACCTCTCTGATCTCATTTTCTGTTGCTCCTTCCCCCACCCATCCTTTGATTTCAAGCGACACCTACCTCCTGGTGGTTTCCCCCAAACACCTCCTTTTTTCAGCTAGTGTGCTCACAGTAGCTCCAAAATTTGAAAAGCCTTCTCTGCTAGACTTCTTCATATGGATAATTTTTTGCCATACTTTAAGATTCAGAATTGCTGCAATGTCTCCAAAAAGTTTCCTATGATTCACCCTCATCCTCCCTGCTAACAAGACTGGATTGCATTCTCCTCCTCTCTGCTCCCATGTTTGCTTTACCTATTGATGTACTGGTCATCTTCCCTGGACTATGAGAATTTTTGTGGCAGTGAGACTGCATGCCCCTTTGGAACACAATAAGTGAACCTATTCATGGAAGGAAAGAAAGAAAGAAGGAGGGAGAGAGGGAGGGAGGAAGGGAAGAAGCGAGGGAAGAATAAAGGAAGGAAGAAGGATTTTCTTTTTTTGGAGTTGTGAAAATTATTTTGGTGACCAATAGATATGTAGAAAAGGGGAATTAGAGCCAGAAGACATCTCATGAGCAAAGGCATGAAATATAAAATTAAGGTAATAAGTGGAGAAAGATATAAAGAATATGACAGAGAAATAAAAATCAAAAGCAAAGTTTGGGCAGATTGTGAAGGACCAGAATACCAGATTCGAGAGTCTGGGTTTCACTAAGAAGGTGGACCACTGAAAATTTTTGAGCAGCGATGACTATATTAAAGTATCTTTATGAAAGAAATTCCTGGTTATGGGTAGAATGTATTACAGGAGTGAGAGTCTGGGGGAAAAAGAACTGTACTGCAGTGCTCAGAATGAGATATCATGATGAGTTAAACCGGGGAACTTAATTTCAAACAGGAAAAAAAAAGGATAGACTTAAGAGAAATTTCATAGGAAAGAACTACTAGAGGTTGGCAATGGATTGGAAATGGAGGAACAAAATAGGGAAACTGGATGAGTTAAAGAATGGTGGTGTCATTAATGGCCAATGAAATTCCCATTACACATGGTACTTGTGTAAGAGGGTTAATGATGAAAACAAATTGGGATCAATGAGCTTGAAGGTTCTTTGGGAAATGCATCTGGCGATATCTAACTAGTCATTAGAAACTCAGTACTAGAACTCAGAGTGAAATCAAATAAATTAGAGAGTCATTTACACAAATATGGAAATTGAGAAAGCAATGTGTATATCTTTATGGCCTACCAACCTGAGGGTATAAATTTTATCTAAATCACATTTCAGCTCATATACACTAGAATCAAAATCAAGGAATAAGGAAAGGAAAATGGGAATGAGGCAAGAAGACACAAATGAGAAACTTCATTTTGTAGCTTTCCTAGGTTGGATCTTTAACCTTAAAGAGGCATTGAAAATAAAATTACAAGTGTTTCCTTGAGGCACAGTAGGTTAAGGATCCAGCACTTTTGGATTTAATCCCCAGACTGGGAAATTCCATATGCCACAGTCATGACCAAAACAGTAAATAAATAAATATAAAAAATTTAAAAATAAAAAAAATAAAACTAGAGAGAAAAAAGTAAATGTCTTGGGTTACAATATCCACTCCATTACTACTTGTATGACTTTTAGTAGAACCTTTTATTTATGTGAGCTTTACTTCCTAAACAGGGCAAATAAAATGGACAATCTACTTCCAAAACTCTCTACTACTATGATTTTTTAAAATAAAAGCAATGGAGACAAAAGAAATCACATTTTAGCACATTAGTAACTAAAAATGCTAGTGTAAAGCCCTCTATAATATGGAATTTGACTCTTCTCTCTCAATTCTATGCCCTTTATTCTAGATGTATCTAGGGATACCTTACATTAAGAATTATTCATTCTACATTCTTCAAAATCAACCTCACGTTGAGGTCTACTTCCTACATGCTGCCTGAGGGAGCAGATGGACCAACATTCAGCAAAGATTAAAAAATTTTTTTTTCAGAGTTCAGTAATGAAAATGGCATGACCCCAACCAAGTTCCATGGTGTAACAGTGTCTAAGAATGTCTGAAGTGAAATAAAGAATAGGGTCAGTGGAAGTTCTAAAAGCATGGAACCATGAGGTCTTGGTGGTAGAAACATCAGCAAGGTGGACATGGAAGTCATTAAGGACTTCCTCAGCATGATATGAAGACAAAGGATGTAGGCCAGTTGCTAAAATCAATACTGATGGTATGTAAATTGTCCTTAATATTTCAACAATGCAACTGGATACAGAATGATATGAATAGACTTTGAAAGAAGTAGATGATGAATAACCTGGAAGTTACCATGCGTAGCAAAGATTTTATTCATTCCCTCCCTCTCTCTATCTCTCTCTCTCTCCTTCCCTCCCTCTATCCCACTTCCTCTCATAAAAGCCAACATAATTTCACTTATGAGACAAATCCAGTTGCTGTGATTTCAAAAAATGGAATTTTATGATCTGTGGAGCTCTATGTTCTATATATTTTATGTACCCAGTGAGTTCTAGCACACAGAGATTAATAAATATCTGTTTAATTAATATGATCCAGAGATAACAATGCACTTATAATTCAATATAAGGCAAAAATAATTTCTTAAACCCAAACCCAGAGGATGCAAAACAGAGGGTAAAAACATCCAAAACATTCAGTTTTAACCAATTATTCCTAAGAGCTCCCACACTAAGATGAGCTTTTCTAATTTTCTTAAAGTAATAATTTGTAAAACTGTGATTTAAAGACAACTTAAAGGGTTTGGAAGAATGGTGGTAGAAGCCCATTTTCCATAGGGCTACAGGCATGTTAGAAGTTTGAACTGTACCACTTATCAGATGTTGAGCATCTTTCTGAGTCCCTGTGTTGTTCATCAAGATAGATGGCAGACTAGTTAATGCTGCTGTTAGTGAGACTGCGGCAAAGATTAGAAGGTTATCAAACAGATATAAACAGGAGTTCTAGGATTCCTATCTAACATATGAAATTAACAACTAATAGGTATCTCCCTTTGATAGCTGATTTGATTGAGTGCATGTGGATAAAAGTCAACAAGTGAACAACTTGATTGTCTGCTGAATTAATAGAATGGAAGAACTTTAAATGGTTCTGAAAGCTAATTTAATTCAGAAACCTCAGTGAGGCTGAAGCTTTTTTGTGAAACTAGTGAATAAAATGTTGGCAATTCATTCAGAATAAAAATGTGAGCATTAGCTTCTTCTGTTCTTGAAATAGAAATCGGTGTTTTAAAACGGCTTTTTTTTTCAAGAAGGAAGCATTAAACTTATGAATATGTTCACATGATCCTCTGAATAAACACTAGAAATTAAAATAAAGAAAAACTGCCCTCTGAATTTGCTTTGAGTTTACAGTCATATCTATCTCAGTCTCTTTCTTGCATTTGTCTTCCTAGACAATTTCATTTATTTGTATTTCCTTCCGTAACAATTAAAATTGTTCCTTTTCTAGGCCCATTCAAATTTCAATTGCCAGGGGTGACTTAGGCATTTCAACCCTTGGTGGGCATTTATTAGATTCTACTGAGGTTTTAATCTAAGGATAGAGAATAGAATATAGTATTTGTCCAGAGTCACCTCAAATCACTTGATCGTAATGTGCTAACCACCGTGGCCTCTCTGTTTCCCCCAAACCCCCAAGCCCAAGCAGCTACTTTCCTTGGGGAAACTGTATATTTTCCTTCCACTGGTCCCTAACCTGCAGTTCTCTCTGAGAGGCTGTCTCATTAGCTGTGCCTTGCAGAGTGCCTGGGCTAAAGAGGGTGTTCAGTAAGCATCATGTTGAACGAATGACTGTCAAGGACTGCGGAGAAGCTCCAGGTCACTCCAGAACAAATCCACATTCCAGATGGACCTCTGATTTGAAGTCTCCCAGGGCCCACTTGGGACTCCTTCTAGAAAACAGGTCAAAGGTCAGGAGTATACTCATTTTTAGCATCTCCCCTTTATCAGGCTCCTTATCACATTTCCACAAAGGTTTCCAGGTTTCCACGAATGAACACCTACATATGGTGGGTCTGCTAAATATGAATCATACTTTTAGTAAATTCTAAGCTAGCCTGTCCTAGCTCCCCTTCCATAATTTTTTTCTATGAAAACCTTTAAATTGGTGTGTTTGTGCCCTTTTAGTTAAATCAAGCCCTTATTCTCAGGAAAAGAATGACACAGGTCAAATTATTATTTCCCCAAATTTCAAATAGTTATCCGCATGCTAACTTGAACAACACATAAGACATAATGTTAAATGGAAAAGGCAGTATTGAAAACTGCTTGTATTGTGTAAATCCTGCTATGTCATTCCATATATCAATCTCTTAGAAAAAAAGAAAAGACTGAGGACAAACACACAAAAATGTCAACTGCAGTTATATCTGAGTTGTGAATTGTTTCATTATCTTCTTCTTTATGTGTTTCTGTATTCCCCAAGTTTTTGGTGATGATTATGTAATACTTCTATAATCAAAGAAATAAATGACTTAAACTTATAGATGAAGCTTAGCACACAGATTGTACTAGGTAACAATTTATCCCCTTCCAGCTCTCCCTTTCCCTTTGAAAGTACCAAGTCTGTGTCCTCAAGCACAAAATCATATAGGTCCTGAGAGTTCCCCATCCTTCTTTGTACGGAATAACATGGGTTTTGGTGGCAGCTTGCCGATAGTTTACTAATTTTATAATCTTAAAAGAGTTATTTAAGCAATCTCAGTTGACTCATCTATAAAGGAACATAATTATAATTCCATCCATTTACACGAACATCCTTGTGTTTTCCAACAAGTGGCCAGAGGCACTAGTTCCACTCCCTTACGTGGTATTCCCAGGAAGGAATGTTCTGTCTGGAAATTGAGAGGAACATTTCTGGCCTTGGGCAGTAGTGGGAATAACCCTGCCTGATTGAGTAGGAATAAAAATTGCTTTGAACATATAGACATTGAATTGCAAGGAATTCCACATTACAGACAGAAACCTACAGATCTGACATACTACATTTTAAGAAGGTTGTCAACATTTGGATGCAACAAAGCGAAAACCAATCACAAAGTTTTTGCTGTAAAGGTCAGAAAAGAACTTGAACTATTTCTAGTTAAAAAAACATATGTATTTCCAGGAGTTCCTGTTGTGGCTCAGTTGTAATGAACCCAACTAGTATCCATGAGAACACGGGTTTGATCCCTGGCCTCTCTCAGTGGGTTAAGGATCCAGTGTTGCCGTGAGCTGTGGCGTAGATCACAGACATGGCTCGAATCCGGTGTTGCTATGGCTGTGGTATAGATCAGCAGCTGCAGCTCCAATTCGATCCCTAGCCTGAGAAGCTCCATATGCTGCAGGTGTGGGTGCCGGTCTATGCCACACCCACATATGGTTGATGCAGGATCTGAGTAGCGTCTGTGACCCACACCACAGCTCACAGCAACACTGGATCCTTAATCCACTAAGCAAGGCCAGGGATTGAACCTGCGTCCTCATGGATACTAGTGCGTTCATAACCACTGAGCCACCGTGGGAACTCCATTATTGCTAATTTAAAAATGTGGAACATATGGTTAGTAGTCAATTTAGCATTCCATTCCATCTCTTTAGTACCTCATTATTATTGCCTTATTTCACTGACTATAGATGTATTCTTTTTTTTTTCCTGTCTTTTTACCTTTTCTAGGGATGCACCTGCGGCATATGGAGGTTCCCAGGCTAGTGGTCTAATCGGAGCTGTAGCCACCGGCCTATGCCACAGCCACAGCAACGCAGAATCTGAGCCACGTCTGCAACCTACACCACAGCTCATGGCAACAATGGATCCTTAACCCACTGAGCAAGGCCAGGGATCAAACCCGCAACCTCATGGCTCCTAGTCAGATTCGCTAACCAGTGAGCCACGACGGAAACGCCAATGTATTCTTTTTTATTAGAGTTTTCATAGGTTCCCCAGTCCTGTTTTTTCCACCAACTCTTAAATGCCTTAATTCGAAGATCTTCTAACCACAGACGTTTTGGTAATTTTCATGTCTGGACAAGGAAAACCTGGATTTTTAATTAAATAAAGAGTTAATTAAATAACATAAATAATGCTTAATGCGCCAGCCACTCTTGTAAATGTCTTGCAAATTTTCCTAAAATTTCTATCAGGTACATAACCCATTTCACTAGTGAAGAGCTGAGACTTTGAGGTTAAATGACTGGCCAAGGGCACACAGCTCATAGATGCTGGAACAGGGATTGGAATCAAGCTGTTCCCATTCTACAGTCTGTCAACTCTATTGTCTATGAAATAAGGTGAGGACTTGTTAGGTAAGAGGACCTTTTGAAAACATCGACAAAATCTTAAAATTTTAGAGGGGAAAACTAAAAATATACTCCGACTTTCAACTCACACAAGGAACTAATAATGCAGAAGTCAGGTAAAAACCCAGAGGCAAGTCTATGTGACTTTACATTTAAAATTGGCCGTTTATGGTAAGCAACAGGTGTAGAAGCCAAATTTCATTAAATTTACACATATTTCAGATATTAAAAAGGATCTCATATTGAAAAGACTCCTATCATAAGTCCTCTTATAAGTAAAGAATCTTTTTGGCAAAGCAAATGCCCATCATTTATTTTTTAAAGATTTTCAAAACATTCAACTTAGGTAAAGTAAAGTAAATCCGAACTGAATTATTTACAACGTAACATATTATTATAAAAATCAATGGAGTACAATTATTATAAAGATCATTGAAAAAGGTGTGATTTTTAATATTTCTATTAAAATATTTATTATAAGATCTTTGACTTACATACATAGTCCAGCTTAAGTCCAAATCCCATTGATATTAACCCAAAAATAATAGCTGACATCCTTTCTTAAAAATAAGAAACTAAAACTTTCAGTATTGATGCTACTTAATTAGGATAACCCCAGACAAGAGTGTGTTAGCATATATATTTGCTAGGCATATATATTTGGACAAAACTATAATTTGAAAAGATACATGCACCTCTATGTTCACAGCAGCACTATTTATAACATCCAAGACATGCAGGAGTTCCCTGTCATGGTGCAGCAGAAACGAATCCAACTAGGAAACATGAGGTTGAGGGTTCGATCCCTGGCCTTGCTCAGTGGGTTAAGAATCTGGAGTTGCTGTGAGCTGTGGTGTAGGTCACAGATGTGGCTCAGATCCTGCATTGCTGTGGCTGTGGTGTAGGCCAGCGACTGCAGCTCTGAATAGACCCCTAGCCTAGGAAACTCCATATGGTGTGGGTGTGGCCTTAAAAAACAAAAACAAAAAACAATAGCCAAGACATACCTAATGTCCATCAACAGATGAATGGATTAAGAAGATGTGGTACATATATACAATGGAATACTACTCAGCCATAAAAAGGACGAAATAATGCCAAGGACAAAACTAGAGATTATCATACTAAGTGAAGTAAGTCAGAAAGAGAAACACAGATACCATATGATATTACTCACATGTGGAATCTAAAATATGAAACTAATGACCCTATCTACAAAACAGAAACAGACACACAGACATAGAGAACAGACTTACAGCTGCTTAAGGATGAGGGGAGAAGATTGGGAGCTTAGGATTAGCAAATGAAAATTCAAATATATATATAAACATAAATATAAATATATACATATGAATCACTTTGCTGTACACCAAAAACTAACACAACATTGTAAATCAACTATACTTCAATACAATAAATTTTAAAGAACTTAAAAACTGCAGTATGGAAGGTATTTGTCAAACATCACATATTTACTAAAAGGAAGAGCCTGGATTCAATTCCAGTCATCTGACCACCAGGCTGTACTGAATATAAATTATTGCACATTCTTTTTATTACCATTTGATATTTAAATCAAAATAACATGAGCTTTGAATAAGATACCCTACCTCCTTTTAGCTGAAGGGCTGTTATTGAAGACCATCTAAAAAGTTCTCAGTGAAAAGAAACGACAGCCACATGGTTCAGACAGGCTAGAAAACCAGTTGGGAGGCACTGCTTGGCCATCTAGTTTTGAAAGACCAAGTTCCACTAAATAAAACCTTCACTTTGTATATGTGTGTGGAAGTGATTAGTCATTTAATACTGGAAGCTCTACCTGGAACACATTTCTTAATACATTTTTTTCACATGCATGATGTCTTTCCACAATTTATTGCCACATTTTATTAAACTCTTGTTACCTAGCGTGTAATTGGAATCATCACTGATACATGAAACATGAGTATACAAATCTGAAACAGAGTGGAGGCAGGTCAAAGAAATAACAGCAAAGCTAAATTTTAAAGTGGGGGGGGAAGATATAGGCTGCAGTGTTATGAATTACAGCTCTCTTTAGCGGCCCAGAGCAATTCTTCCCAGAAAAATCATCTTATGCTCTAAACCCACATAAACTAGGTCCTCTGTGAATTAGAAATGATGGAGTAAAACATTAAAAACTGACCAAAACCTAAAAGACTAAGAAAACACATGAATTACCCACACAAATGCCTTTATATATTCTGTCTCTTGAGATACAGAAATTTTACCAGAGTCAAATACAAATTTAGCTTGGCCTTCTGCTTCATTAGGCTACTCTGATTTCTCTCAGTGTCTTGGAAGCTGATTTCATATGCTCTAACTTGTACCTTTGCTCTGAAATGTCATGTGTCTATTTTTTCATCATCATTCCTTTCTGCGATCTTAGCTGAACTCTAGGCACAGTGCAAGACCAAAAAATAAATAGGTATATTATGAATGAAAGGGTAGATAAATAGTAAAGCTGGAATTGGAATTTTTTGCCTCTATTAAATAAAACATTTGGAGGCTTGTTAGGATCCCATGGACTCTTTCACAAGGAAAATTAAGTCCTGGCCCCCTTTGTGAAATAACTGTCTTTTTTAGTTTCAGTCTTTTAAATGTTCTGAATTCAGTGTTCTTCTCTTATATCTGTTTCCAGGCATATTTCAGGGCCACACTAGAAATTTCATAGTAAAGACACTATCCCCTGTAGACAGAGAACATCACATTTATTTTAGTGAGAGACAGGCAGAGAACAACCCAAAAAGAAAGCAAAGAAAAAAATTTTCTTACAAGTCCTAGCATCATCTGGCATAACCATTCCAATTTTCTAAATATTATGTTTATTGTTATCACTGACACCATAATTATTAATCATCATCCACTGCCTAAACATGGCTAAGTATAAATTATTACACATTGGTATTAGCACTCATTGCCATTCAGGTATATAGGAAGATATATAATCAACATTTTTTGTCTGACCAAGGTTTTATAGTATTTTCAAAAATTCTGTTCTGGGGGTTCCCATGTGGCTCAGGGGGTTAAGTAGCCAGCATTGCCACTGCAGTGGTTTGGCTCACTGCTATAGTGCAAGTTCAGTCCCTGGCCCGGGAACTTCTGCATGCAAGAAGTTTTCTTTTTAACGGGTGAGGCCGAAAATAATTTAATTTAATTTAAAAATAAATAACAACAAAAATACTGTTCTGATTTTAAAAAGAGTAAGTTTTTCAGAGAAAATACATAAAATGTGGGAATTATGAATAAAAAGATTTAAAGTGCCCTTAATTACATATCCACAAATAAGCATCATTTTATTTAATACTATAAAAATTACAATAATGCCATTGTATAAAATAAATGCCAGGAGCCCTTTCTTCCACTTTCCAAAACATATCCACACAGTCAAGGACAAGGATCAGTCAACAAATCCCTCCCAGTGGGCCCCGTTCAGCAGAAACTGTTCTAGTTGCTGGCAACGCCGTGTTCAACATGAGAAACAGAGCTGCTCTCCCAAAGAAACCTATGTTCTTCTACTGGCTAGAAAAAAGTAAATAGGCAAAGCAAGAAGAAAAGTGTTATGAAGGAGCTAAAGTACAGTAAAGAGGTAGAAAGTACTTTAGAAGCTGCTACTGTGAGTGCAGTTTGAAGGCCTCTGGGGAGAGATGATGCTGGAGCTCTCAGGAAAGACAATACCGTGCAAAAGGAGCATTCATATTGGAAGGGCAGAAATAAGACCGGTGTTTCTGAAATATGAATTAGAGAAATAATAGAGAAAGATAAAGTTGAAAAGTTAGGGAAGGACCAAACCAGAGAGTTTTAGGGACGTTTAGATTCCATTCTGTTTATAACGGAAACCCTAGGAGGATGTTAAGCAGGAGCCACAAATAGATAATGGGCTCTAAGAGGACGACAGACGGCAGAGGCTGGTCAGGAGCCATCACTGTTTTCTGGGCAAGAGATGGCGGTGGCTCAGACCACTCGTGGCAGTGGGGCTGAGGGGTGGTTACAAACAAGACGCATTAGTAAAAGGACAGAACTTGCTACAAGATCAGATGTGGTGAGAGGAGGGAAAATAAGAGCCAATTCCCAGGTAACTTCTACTAACAGGGGGGGCCAGACATCCATCTAGACACTGTCTTCACAAATACCCAATCATAATATTTACGAATTTTCTAATTCCTTAAATATTGATAATAGCAGGTATCATTTAATATGTATCGGATGCTTTACATAAATTATCTCAATTAATTCTCACTCAGCTAATCTATAAGATAGATATATGCTATCGTTAGATCCATTTTACAAATTAAAAAAAAAACAGAATTAGAGGGTAAGTAGCTTATCCAAATTCACATAACTAATTAAAGGTTGAAGTAGAAAGAAGTCAAACCCAGGCCAATATACCACTAAAAGCCACCCCCTTAAATCACCATGCACTGTATGCGCCAACATTCATGTAACCAATCCTCTTATTATACATTCAGTTCTGTTTTCAAAACTGATAAAAATGATGCTACTGTGAGCATGACTGTACATACATTTTATATTTTTGTGATTATTTCTTTCAGGTAAATTCCTAGAAGCTAAATTATACAATAAAATCATGGAAATTTTAAAGACTTTTGATATATGTGGCAATTTCATGATTTTTACCAATTCAGTTTCACCAGGATGAATGCGACCAACTTATGTTCCACAGTTATTTTCATGATTTTTTAAAAAATTTCTCTGTCATATATTTACTGCTATAACACACTTAGAGGCAGAGCTGAAATGTGAACTCAAGTGGGCTGACTCCAGATGTCTGTGCTTAACCAATACACGATGTACTTTGCTTGCTCTTTAATACAACATTGAAGTCATTGAGTTTGGGATCTAACTTCATATTTAACCGTGTAATCCAGTACCATTTTTTGAATAACCAAAACTTTCACAATTGATCTCAAATATCTGAAATGCCAAATATCATCATTATATTATAAACCATTTAATATATGCTAGGTGCTGCACAAAACACATGTTCACAGCAAGCAGAAACTAATAACCATTTTATGACCATATTTTAATAGAATAGATTTACACACACACACATGAAAGTCCGTTTGTTAGCATGAGTAAAACTAGCTGCTATAACAAAATATGCCAAAATACTGATAGACTAATACAACACAAGTTTAGCTCTTGCTCACGTTAAAAAAAATGGTGTTGCTGATTGCCAAGTGGAAGTCCTCAAAAACAGATTCAGACACAGGACCTTCCATGCCTAGACTCCACTTCAGCATAGGTTTGGAAGGTGTCTCTGCTGGTCTGTCTCAAGTGAGTGGAAAGGAAATGAGGATGGAAGATTCCTCACCTCTGAGGGAAGTTTTTATGGAGGATGGTGAATCCCATTGACTAGAACTCAAATAAGTGATCATTAGAACTCCAACATGTCAGGAAAGGATGGGAAATACAGTATCTTTGGGTGCCAAAGAAGAAGAGGAAATACATATTTCAAAACCACCACAGTCTATGTCACAGTCTATTACAGGACTTACTATTATCTTTTCCACGATCTATACATGTATATGCCAGTTCTGCATTGATTAATCTAGTGGCACTGATCCTCTTTATTATTTTTCTTTCTCCAAATTATCTTACGTGTTCTGATAAACTTTACAATCCCTTTCTTGTAAAAATCAAAGTCACAGAAATAGAAATGTACATAAGCCCTATAAAATTGTTTAACCCCATGGGTATTCAAACACTATATATTTTCAATATATCAAATTGGTAACTATTAAGAAAGTTGAACACATGCTATAAAACAGAAATTTTTGGAGTTCCCATTGCGGTGCAGCAGAAAAAAATCCAACTAGTAACCATGAGGTCGCAGGTTCGATCCCTGGCCTCACTCAGTGCGTTAAACATCCGGTGTTGCTGTGAGCTGTGGTGTAGGTCACAGATGAGGCTTGGATCCCGCATTGCTGTGGCAGCGGCATAGGCAGCAAGCTGTAGCTCCAATTCGACCCCTAGCCTGGGAACCTCCAAATGCTGCAGGTGTGGCCCTAAAAACAAGAAAAAAAAACATGTATTTCCATACTTGCTGGTGATAATGTTACATTAGTATAAACTTTGTGTATGAGGGATAGGAAGGAGGCTGAAATTTGGAAACATGAAAGAAAAGCTATAATCTTCATAACCTTTAGTCATTTATTTCTCTTTAGTAATGAAAACATTTTTTAAAATCTGATCTTGGAGTTCCCACTGTGGCTCAGTAGGTTAGGAACCTGACCACAGGGGATCAGGTCACTGTGGAGGCGCAGGTTTGATCCCTGACTGATGTCACAGCTGCAGCTCACACTCAATTCCTGACCCAGGAACACCCATATGCTACAGATGTAGCTATTAAAAAAATAAATTAAAAAAAAAACTGATCTTTCTCTCAGACTGGGACTTTAGAAAAAAATCTCAGATTTAACACTACATTCTCATTGTTAATATTTTCCAAATTTAAATTAATTACACTTTTAAATTCTAACTTAGTCAAGAGATATTTAGAACAAAATTTCAATTATAAGTGGATGCACATTTGGAAAAAATTTAATTTTTATTTCAGTGTCATTTAAAGAAGGTGATTCATTTAAACTGTTTGGGGAGAGTTCCTGTCGTGGCTCAGTGGTTAACGAATCCGACTAAGAACCATGAGGTCGCGGGTTCGATCCCTGGCCTTGCTCAGTGTAGTTAAGGATCCGGCGTTGCCGTTAGCTGTGGTGTAGGTTGCAGATGCGGCTCGGATCCCGCGTTGCTGTGGCTGTGGCGAAGGCCAGTGGCTACAGCTCCTGTTAGACCCCTAGCCTGGGAACCTCCATATGCCGCGGGTGCGGCCCTAGATAAGGCAAAAAGACAAAAAAAAACTGTTTGGGGAAATATAATGAGGTCTTGTCATCTAATGTGTGATCAACTTTATAAATGTTCCATAAGCCACCTTGAAAATAAGATGAACTAGTCTCCATATTTAGCACATAAAATTAAACATGTATGTTTATTAAATAAATCTTATACATATACTAAATTTAATAATTACCTTCCCAACTTGACTTATGAAATAAGGATGCATTTAAGTCTTCTAATACTATTTAACAATTATTTGTTACGTTTTGACAGCTTTTATGTTTGAGTTATATATCTTAACCATTTTTATAAATATATGTGTAAGTCTATATTGATGTGGTTTCAAAACTCACTGTTTAATTCAGTTTACATATAATTCTGTATTCTTGAGTTTCTTATTTTGATTCATTTCTCATCTAATAGGACATATGTTGAGTAATTCTTTCAGAATAGGATATGTGAGGTAAATCTGATTATGTGTCACACCTTAACAATAATGTAGCCGGGCAGAAGCTTCTGGAGCCACAAAGTTTCTCCTCAAAATTACGTACACTTTGTGTCATTATAATCAAGCATTTAGTGTTAGGGAGAAGACCACGGCAGGCCTGAATTTTTACTTCTTTGGGTAACCCTTTTTTCCTGGGAATCTTATACAACTCTTTCTTTACTTTGTGATTTTCAATTTTCTATAGGATATGGATGGATAGTAATATCTCCTCTCTGATTTTGTCAGGAACAGAAAAAAGTTTCAGTCTACATACACTCCGAGGTATTTCTTTAGCTTCTTTTATTCCATTTATGGGTGGTGTCTCTGTTCCATTTATTCTGGATTCATTTTTAGAAACATAAATTATCTTTTGCCTAAATTTCTATTTTCTGTGCTCCAGTTATAATTTTCTCTTAATTATTGCTACTCATTTGAGTTTCTTCTATCCTATCTTCCAGAGAACTTCATATTTTTCTCTGAAATATTTTTATGCATTGTAGATTTTGTTATTTCCAATTTCTAATTAATATTCTTGCTTTGTTATTGCATTTTAGTTTCCTTTAAAAACCTGTTTTACTATATATAACATCACCTTTTCAAGGTTATATTTTTATTATTCATAAAATATATTATATAAAATGTACTTGTTATTTTGTTTTCAAAAGTATGTTCTTTCTATCCACCTTGAGAATTATTGTCCATCTTTTATTTTATAGAGTTTTTGTCTAGGTCCTGTTTCCATCTCTTTACTTCTCCAAAAATGAGGAGAAAGAAATTAGATGAGTTATTTTTTCTGTAATCTGAGTTGATAGGCTATTCTCATCTCCTTTCATGTTTTCCCTCTCAGATCTCAAGTCAAGGAATGATTTATACAAATTAGTTATACTGGTTAAACAGTTCTGCAACCTAAAGAGAATAAGTACAAAGTCAGAACTATAGAGGTTCCCATGAGTCCAAAATGCTGAGTAGGCATTGGTCCAGTGGACTGGAAAGGGTTAAATTTAAGGGTAGTTAAAGATAAGGGGATTTCCAGCTGGTTCAGCATGAAAGGGAAAGAAACCATAATGTGTCAGAGAAATGCAAAATAAGGTAGGTAGGTTTCAGATCATTCTGATCAAGACTTGCTTTGCTCATAAACTTGGACTACACTATAATCTAGTATTTCTAAAGCTGTGTTCCACACCGAACTAGTCCTGTAACACACTCCATGAAAGAGAAACAGCTTCCATAATCAAAAAATTTGGGAAACGTTGCATACAGTATTCCTCCTTTTGTTAGAGATTCACAGCAAATAACAGCATTAAAATATCAGATACATCTCACTCTATATAAAATAGATAAACAAGGATTTGCTGTATAGAACAGAGAACTATATTCAATATCTTGTAAAATCTATAATGGAAAATAATTGGAAATATATATATATATATACACACATATATATATATAACTAAATTACTCTGCTGTACACCTGAAGCTAACAGAGTATTGTAATCAACTATATTTTAATTTAAAAAAACTTACTGTAAAGAAATCTACTTAATCTTAATTTAGAATTTTCCACATTTAAAAAAATCTACTAATAGTTTATGGCAGTTATTGGAAGAAAAACTTTGGGAATGCTCTTTTGGTCAATGGAGAGTTATTGAATGGTTTTCATCAGAGGAAAGACAGGATCAGATTAGCATTTACAAAGATTACACTGAATTTTGTGAGAATACGATAGTAAAGACAAAATTAAAGAAAGAAAAGTCAAGTTAGCAATTGTTTTCATAATCCAAAGCAAAAGCCTAACTATGAGACAGAGAAGTCTGTTAATGTCTTCAGGGTCACTGGGGAAACTTACAGAGGGGGAAAAAGAAAATTCGTATCATTTGGGGCTTACAGAGAACAACAAAAAAGCTTGCTATGGGTGCTTTTTCTCTGTCTGTGCCCATATACTACATAAAGCCCATTTCCAGGAGTAGTGTGACCAGAACTTCAGCCTTCAATTTTGTCTCTTCAGATTTCTTCTAGCAAAGAATCCCAGCACACTTCTAGTTGTTTTTCACTTTAAATTGGATTAAGGGCAATTTTGTCCTTTGTGTTTTCTTTTGCCATTTCCAACTACATTTTTTTCCTGAATTGTTCTATTCATTTTTCTTTAAGAGAGTTATCTTATTTTTGTTCTTGAAGAGTTCGCTGTTTTCTTTAAAGGCAGAGCACTTTCTGTGGCTAAATAGCCCAGGTCACAGAGATGACTAGATCCATTTTATTTTTCTAGTCAGCTCTCCCAAATCTTTTCAATATTACTGTGGCTCCAGTTGATTTATTTTTATTCTCAATACTAAAAACCTGAAAGTTTTTCTACATAAAAATTCTCTACTTACCACTCTCTTCCAACCAGGCATTCAGGAAAAGAAAATCAATACATACATCCTAAAAAAGGGTTAGGAAGAACTAGTAAGCATTCCTGCCATACTGATTCCATTTCATTATTTTTTTTTACAAACTCTAATCCCACTTTGCCACTAACTTTCTAATAGTAAATAAAACACTTAATACTGCATACTATGAACTGAGAATAAAGAAAGTGAGTAATTTTACGCAAGTAAGCCTGTCATTATAACATGCTGATATGAGGAAATTTCAAGATTGCCCTGAATGTCCTTACCAGATTTTAGAGCAGTAGAGTAGAATATCTTTTTTTTCTTTTTTTTTAAGGGCTGCACCCGCAGCATATGGAAGTTCCCAGGCTAGG
The DNA here is from genome assembly GCA_004024745.2 of Catagonus wagneri. Classification (NCBI taxonomy): domain Eukaryota; kingdom Metazoa; phylum Chordata; class Mammalia; order Artiodactyla; family Tayassuidae; genus Catagonus; species Catagonus wagneri. Next base: position 4,291,530 of record PVHT020000230.1, on the reverse strand, counting down.
GGTCGAATTGGAGCTACAGCTGCCAGCCTACACCACAGCCACAGCAATGCGGGATCCAAGACACATCTGCAACCTACACCACAGCTCACGGCAATGCCGGATCCTTAACCCACTGAGTGAGGCCAGGGATCAAACCTACATCCTCAAGGATACTAGTCGGATTCGTTTCCACTGCACCACAATAGGAACTCCAGAATACCCATTTTTTAAAAAGCTAGAATTACTTTTATTCTGACCTGGATCTCTCCATGTGAGAAAAAAAAAAAAAAAAACTGGTCCAGTATAACCTCCCAAATATAATAAACTGTGAAGTCTATCACTAGTGGTCACTCAGTCTCCAGTGGTCTCCCTGCCCTACCACATCCCCACCATCACTGCAACATCAGCGCGAATGTTTACTAACCACCTATTCTTTTTAAGGTTCTTCCCTAGGCCCTTTGGATAAGATAAATGTTTTGTTTTTGTTTTGCCTTTTTAGGGCCACACCAGTGGCATATGGAGGTTCCCACGCTAGAGGTCAAACCAGAGTGGTAGCTGCCAGCCAACACCACAGACGCAGCAACGCGGGATCCAAGCCGCGTCTGCGACCTACACCACAGCTCACGGCAACACTGGACCCTTAACCCACTGAACAAGGCCAGGGATCGAATCTGTGTCCTCATGGATACTAGTCAGATTCGTTTCTGCTTAGCCACAATGGGGACTCCAGGATAAGATAAATGTTAGGTTTAACATTTAAAGGCCACAGGACTTTGATAAGTTTCTTTTCTTGGTTATATATTTTCTTATGTTTTAAATGGTGAGCATTCCACCATCTACCTCCATAACCTGTGCCAGAGGTAGAGGTTCTTTTGAACTGGGTGGTACTGGAAAGCCCTCTTTGAAAGATGGCATTTGAGAAAAGAACCGAAGGAGGTGAGAGAGGGTAAGCTGGGCAGCTTCTGGAAGCGAGGCCCTCTGGGCAGAAGGAACAGAAAATGCAAAGACACTGAGGTGGAGAGGATCTGGCTGGTTTGGGGAACAGCAGGAAGACCAGTAGGGTAGGAGAAGTGTTCCTGCAGGAGAGCATGGAAGGAGCCAGATCAGAGAGGTAAAGGGACCAGATTACATAGGGTGTGGTAGGCATCTAAGGAATTTTACTCTGAATGAGATGGGAAGCCGGTCAAGCATTTCCATGAGAAGGACAATCAGTGCTCTTTCAGAAAGGAAGAAACCTCCTCAGCAGGAGGGATTTATGCAGGGAAATCCATGTTTACAAAATTTTTGGCAGGGCTGGAGTAATGAAGATCAGAGAAGGCTGCTGCCAACCAATTCTTAGGTTCATGACTAATTTTCAGAGAGTCAAGAAGTTATGGGACTTGAAGATCAGCTGAAAAAATACCAGCATAGAAGTAAGTGCTTCAGAGAAAAATCCCTGAGGCCCCTACAAAATCTCATATCTGTCTCTGACATGCTAGAGGAAAAATGCTATGGTTTATGCTTCTATTTCATCTTTCAAATCTCTAGTAATTTTCTCCCATTCTTGGCATTTGATCTAGAACTCCTGGAATTCTGGGAAATGAAATTTCTAAGTTCCTAGCTTCCAGGATACAGGAGAGGCTATAAAGAGGAAAAATGGTCCTAATGATCCAATAGACAATTCGGTAACATAATCAGAGTTTTATTTTAAAAACATCGCTCTGGCTTCAGTGTTGAGAACAGTCTGGAAGAATAAAAGAGTGAGAGCTAGGAGATCAATTAGAAGACATAAAATCCATTCAAGAGAAAAGGGACTTGGATCAGGAAATTAACAGTGGAGGGATAAATGGTGATATCTGGTAACTGAAAGTGAAACAACAGGATTTTCCAATGTACCGGATATGAGCTAGACAGAAAATTAAAAATTAAAGATGATCCCATTTTTGACCTGAGGATTTGGAAGAATAGTGTTTCCATTAACTGAGATCAGGAAAACAGTAGATGAACAGACTGAAAAAGGGGAGCTAATCAGACACTGGAGTGAGAGCAGTGGTTTCTAAATTTGAGTTTGCTTGAGAATCACCAGAGGTCTGGTTAAGACACAGATAGTAGTGTCTCACCCTAAATCATTACATTGATTTAGATGCAGTGGTAAATGAGACTGTGTCTTTAACTTCTCTCTCTGATATTTTGTTTTTAGTGTATAGAAATGAAGCAGATTTCTATACATTAACCTTGTAACCTACAATCTTGCAGAATTCACCGATGAGCTGTAACAGTTTTCTGATGGTGTCTTTAAGATCTAGTAGTCTAGAGTGGAGACTAAGAATTTTCTTTTCTATAAAGTTCCTTGGTGATCTTGATGCTGCTGGCCAGGAGCCACATTTTGAAAACTACTGTTTTAAAGAATTGATGAACATCAGAACTTACTACAGACTTTTTTAAAGGTACATGGAGAAAAAAATTACCAAAAATTATTTTATCTCACTTTTAATAAGTTGGAAATATAACAACTGTAGAGTTGCCTTTGAATATCTAAACAACACCACCACTCATTGGTTTACCAGTCTTCTAAATTTAGCCCTTACGCCTCAGATACAATACAAATGAGTAAATGATTCTGCTAGTGTTTACACTAAGAAAGAAATATCTGCATTTGTTTTGCTTCAGAATTTTTATATTTTCTCTTCCAGAAAGAGTAAAGACTAAAAGATTAGAAAAAAAAAAAAGATTACAATATAGTTTTCAAAAAATATAGCACTGGGGTTAGCTGTACATTTTGCATTTTATATCATTGAATCCACATAAAATTTCTTTCTGGAAGATCTTAACATTCCCTCTTTAATGATCAAGAAACTGATTTTCAAAGAGGTTAAATAATATGCCTGAGTTCATACAGCTGTTCAGCTTTAGACCCTGAATTCATACATACGTCAGGATGATTTTAAAGTCATGGGCCCTCTCCATCGTTTCGCAAGCTTATCTGATGACACATCCTGCAGTGCTTATTAAACATACAGAATTCTAGGTCCATCCTAAACCTGAAGAACCGGAGTTTCGAAGGAAGGGCGTAGAAAGCTGAGAAGTTTAGCAAGCACCCAGGTGATTCTTGCATTGGCGAGTCTGGGAATTACTGCAGCCCCCCTTCTCTACAATGTCCAGGATGGATGAGTACAGACATGGAGGAGAGAAGACACAGAAAATTCTAAATTTTATCTCATTCTTGAAGTATTAATTTTAATAAGGTAATTAATAAGAAGTATTTACATTCATTTTTAGTTCTATTATAGTTTTTCCCTTCCAACAGCTTTTAGGTAATGCTGGGCATTTCTGTATTCAATAATAACTTTTCCAATTTCCTTTAAACTATTAATTTTTATGTTTTATCTGTGTTGCTCAGGAAATGTAAATGTTATGATACCAGAATAGCACAGACTATAAATCCTGTACATGGATTTAAATTTTAAAAGAATTTATCTGCTATTAAGGAAAGCAAAAAAAAATCAGTGGAAGGAATCACATCTTTCATGAAGCTCATGGAATTTTTTGATAAACACTGAGCAAATATTGTACCAAAATTATAACTCCTCAATGCTGGAAGACTAGACAAATCAAAGAAGTCCATGGTCTATAGAGGAAAATATATTTCTCAACTCTAAATTTAAGTCTTTCTTCTCTGTAAAAGAGAATAATATTCAGACTGAAAAGAATAAAATTAATGCCAATAAGCCCAAAAGAGGTGAAAAATCACACAAGATGTCCTGATATTCTAAATAAGTTAAAATCACTTGTTTTAAAAAAAATACATTCCAGTGGGAAAAGGCGAACATGTACTGGTAGTGATATTTGTTGCTTGGAAAGATTCCAGAATATTTAAGATATATAAGCATCATTTTAATTTTCAAATAAGAGAGTGAAAAATGGGAGTATATACTATATGAAACATGTGAGCTGGATGTTAAAACCTGAGCAAGATTTAGGTATAAATCATAAAGGGAGAGATTTGGGGGGGGGGGCACACCCGTAACATATGGAAGTTCTTGAGCCAGGGATCAAATCCAAGCCACAGTTGTGACCTATGCCATAGCTGGGGACCTGCTGTATAACACAGGGAACTCTACCCAATATTCTGTAATAACATATATGGGAAAAAAGAATATGAAAAAGAATGGATGTGTGTGTATATATATAACTGAATCACCTTGCTGTACAGCAAAAATGATCACATTGTAAATCAACTTCAATAAAACTTAAAAAATATTAAAAAAATAATAATAAATAGGACCACATAGGTTGAAGGACTGAAACAAACAAAAACTAGCAAAAACACACATGAAATTTAAACATTATGAATATCAAAGTTTCCATTTAGAATCTGAAAAGTTTCTTTCAACGAAGCAGAACCACTATGAGTGATACAAAATAATGGATTTCTAAGAGGTATCAGACTGTACAATCATGGGCACTAGTGAAGAAATCTGATTCCAAACTTACTGTAGGTCAGCAGAGCAGATAATGGGAAAGAAAAGCTATAAGGTGAAGAGGGGAGAGTGAGGACAAACCAGAACTTGCATCTGTTTCTTACCACCAGAAACGCAGTGTCATGGTGATCTGCCAAAAGAAGTTGGTGCCCTTCTCTGTCAAGTTGCACACTGACCTAGTTCTTCTATGTAAAACTGAAAAGACTGACTGGTGGAGGCTGGAGAAGTAGACCACCCTACGGGGGTGTCAGACTCACACAGTGAGTTCACAAATCCGCCCCAGCGTGCACGAGCTGCAGGGGCACCCAGTGACCCAGGAACTTCAGAGCATAAAGGCTGCCACTTCGCTCTGCCTTCCATGTATCACACAGTCGTTCTAACCAGGAGTCACAGGTTACAGGAATTCTAAAACTGTAGTTCCAGCTTAGCTCATTTGAACTCTACAAAGTCATCACAGTCTAACCCTTTTCAAATTAGAAGTTCTTTCTTATTTAGAAGTTAAACAAACCTCTTTTAACCCTATTTAACTTCAAAATGATAGCAAAATTGTGCTGACACTTAACATTATGCAGCCATCCCTCATACAACTGAAAACCTGCAAACTCAACAAAAAATGGTAGAAAAATTTCTCCTCATCCTTTTTGGGATGACGTCCTTTCCACTTCCAGGTAAATATCCTACTCAAATATGCTGTAACTTAAATACCGAGATTATTAACACGATTTATGTTAAATGGTAAGAGGGTGAAAGAAGAGGAAGAAAAGAACCAGTATATGATTGGAAATATTTATCTCAAAAACCGTGTATCTACAACCTTCCCAATTACACTCAAACGGATCCTATTTCCACTGTAAGTTGTAATACTTACTTGAATTACAATATTTGTTTATGAATCTCTTTCACCAGATTGAGTTTGTTCCTGACAAACTATATACGGTCCATTGTTGTATCCATAGTAATGAGCACAATGTTGACATGTGTTCAATATATATGTGATGAACCCTGCATTTCTATAATTTTATTATTAAGTGTAACACTATTACAGTATCTCTTGATGAATAAAACACTGCTGATGCAGGGCTTTTAGGTCTTTGACTATTAGAAAAAGAAAAGATGGATAATAAAGGCCAGGGTATGGAACTGAGGAGCAAAGCATCCAGTTGCCCATGCTCCATGAATCCATGAATACAACCAGCAAGGCAATATCTGTTTTTAAAAGATGATGGAGTACAGACGGAAAAAAAAAAAAAAAAAACCACCAGGTATCAGAATACTCAGGTTCTAGTCTCAGCTCCCAGTTTAATTCATTGAGTGACCTTGAAAATTTTACTTAGCCCCTCTGGTCTTTAGTTCTATCTAGATAATGAGAAATTGAGGCACTCTCAGAACTTTTCCTACTATAATTCTATTATATACTACAGTAATTCTCTTTTCTTTAACTTTTCTATCCTGAAATTGTTTGCTATGAGAACTCTCCTTTGAATTAGACCAAAACATTTGGGCCCTGATCACTAGAAGCTACTAATCCTTACTTGGGTTAGAACAAACGCTTTGATTAGAGTATCATATGCTCTACCTGTCAATTTGGAAATAAGAAGATCTAGTAGGCTTCAAACATTAAGGTAGAGTAGAATGACTAAATTCAATCTACACAGACCCCAGTGCATCCCATCCCAAATTTGGATAGACTGAGTTTCACAGCACATGTAAGAACTATAGCGGTGATAACAAGGAGAGGTTGGAGACAAGGAGATACTAGACTGGAAGTAGCTGCCAAAAGATAGTTTCAAGAAGAGCAACCAACACGGGGTCCCTATTACGCATCAGGTTTTGTCCTGACCTTTACAGGGTGTGGCATCCCATAATCTTCCCGACATCTCAATTAGGTTGGAATTGTGCTCCCTTTTATACATGAGGAAATAAAAGTTAAATAACTGGCTCAGTACAGGGGCCACTGTTTTTACCAATCACTGACAAAGAACAAATCATTTTTCAATTGATTTAACACCCATTGAAACAAAGATAAAAATAACCCCCCTTGGTAGATAATACTTGAACACCTCTTCATCCCAGGGTCCTAGCTTACTCCTAATAAGAGACTTCCTAGGATGCGATTTTCTTCTGTTGGTCACTAGATATTTTCCTAACGTAGTTACAGCCTACAAGCTCTAGATATAATCATGGCCAATATAATTTGACAATGTAAGCAATTTGGTTTTAGATTTCAAGGCTTGATTTAAAATGAAAGGTGTGCCTGTCATTTAGCATAATTTTTAGGGATAAACAGATTATTTTCCCTGAGTATAAGGTGATAGCTAAGCCTTATCTACCTGGACTCAAATTTTTAAGAGCTTCAGTGGTCTAAACGACCCCTAGACACCAGCCATTTCCATGATTAGACTTTAAGTCCTAGCTTGCTGGCCATTACCATGACATACAGGTATTTGCATGTATATTAATGTAGGGGTCGCATGCATATTAATGTAGGGGTCACATATATGAAATATAAGCATGACTGTGGGATCACATTCATTTTAGAAATTAAAGTTTACTTAAATTTCTATCCATACTCTATGAATCCCTGCCTCTGTACACATGTCCTTTCATTTAGAAAGGAAAGAAGCCACTCTAACTGCACCTCTGGAAATAAATAGTACTTCATCAGGCTAATAGGAAGTATCTTTAAAAACACAATGTCAGTCTACATAAAAGACACCTTCAATTCAAAAACACTTTTTGCTTTTGAGTTTTTACAGTCACATCCATTGTAAAATAGAATAATACCTAGACAGGTAATTAAAAAAAATACATAATGGAGGAATAGCAAACAGCATGTTCTCAACAAAGCAGAATATGAAGTTGACAAGAAAACAACCTAAACAGAAGGAAAAAATGGCATAAGAGGAATAACAAAGAAACTAAAGGAAAGCCTTCAAATCTGTCAATCAGATAAGGATACCATGATAAAACAGAAAAGAAACAGTATAAAACCAAAAATTCATGTGGGATGAACTCTTCTATAAGCTGAAAGGGCGCTGAAGGACTTTCCAAGACTTTGAAGGCCTGGCCCTGTCAGATAGCTGGAGGGATGGAAAATACCCTAGATGCCTGCACTCTGAAATTTTCTGATGTGAATAGCAATGTAAAATATTACACATTTCAAACTACCAATGTTATAAACTTCTGCCTCACGAGAACTATTCGCAAATATGTCCTCTAACAGGCAAAGCTCACCATGAATCTTTCTTGCAGGCAGTGCACATTTTAATGAATGCTAACATGTTTGCAAACATAATGAAAATAGTATTTCCCACAGAGAAGTGTGAGATTATTTGAATAAAATATCTGCCTTTGGACATGAGTCTCTGCCGATGATCGCAGTAGGATCTGTGCTTTATTTGTGGATTAGAAGCCACAGTGCGGTACGGACATGTGCTTTATGAGGACTGGCTACGGAAACCTCTCACCCGCTGACATCTGCCCAGATTGCCACTGGTTTTAAATCTCTGCATCTGAATTTTAGGAGCTAAAACTTTGGCACTACGAAAGACCAATGCCTCTAAATGAGAAAGTCTCAGGAGGAGATGAAATTCAATACCAGAATTTCAAATATTTTATCATTGTACAACAGAAACCGACACAAGAAAAGGAATACAATGAAAATGGCTGGATCACAGGACCCCAACAAACTGAAAAATGGTGGCATTTCAATTATAATGGAATTACTACACCCTTGGGAAGGATTAACACGAGTCTCCTAGGCATTTGCTTTGATGGGAAGATACCTTCTTCATTCTCAGGAGGCAGGTTCTAGATTCTATGGCTCTCTAATGCTGTATGAGACTGTGTGTTTTGCTAAATGAACATAGAAATCTAGGACTATTTGTTTCTGCTAAAAACTGCTTCAGGCCCCCATCCCACTGGCCAGCACTCAGGCACACAGTCACACCTAGAGTGCACAAAAAGCTGAAAAGTTTGCACCAGGGATGTGCTTAGAGGGTGTGTCAAACTCACTACACAGCCCTTGCTACACCCAATTAATTTGGAACAGATTCTTTGTATGTTTTAGGGGAACTTGAACTGATCTACAGTATATCCAAATTAGTAACAAAAAATAGTAATAAATCTGATGATAGATATAAGATTTTGAACACTTTCAACTAACCCTTTGATTCTCCAAAATTAGACAAATTGAAGTACAGTGGCAGTGTATACTCATTCAGGGCCAAAACCATGCCCATCTTGCTAGCCACTATAGCCTGACAGCATCTCATCTGATAAATGTATGTGTTCAAGAAATAGTTCTTATATAAATACAAGAAATGTCTAATTTAGACTCAAAATCAGACAACTATATTTCTATCACTTAGAGGTCAAGAAAATTTTTTGTGGGAAACCAAGACCTTACTTCTTCAGCTTGAGGGAAACGTTAAAGTGGCTTCCATGTCTTCTATATGTCGTGGGCCCCTATATTTTCCAGAAACAGACAAACCCCAGCCTCACAGGCAGAGTCCAATAGTCTTCCACCCAACAGCTTAAGCAGGTTCCAGGTTAGCTGGAACTTGGGCTCTGGAGCCAGACTTCAGAATCTGAATCTGACTTTATCAGTTCTATCCTGTGACCTGGGGTACTACAGTTAAATTCACTCTGGTTCAATTTCTCCATCTGTAAATTTAGGATAATAGAACCCTCTGCACTTTGTTTCTGGAAGTACCAAAACCATTAGTGACTAGTTGTTAAAGTACTTAGAGGACATACTATCCAATGGCAAATGGCATTTAGTAAATATTCACTGTAAATGATGGCAGGACAATGTCTTCACAGAGGCTGAAGCTGAAACATGGTCAGGGTTGCCCTGGCTACAGTTTCTAATACTTACAAATATCTCTGTCAGACTTGCTGTGTTTTCAGAATCATGGCTTGCAACTGAGTTCAACATTCCTCTTTAACCATTTGATATTCACCGTTGTAAGAATAAAAACTAAACTTTAGAGAGTTTCTATTTTCCACACAATTTATATGCATTTCTTCATTGGTGTTTAGGGAACTTTAAATATTTGCTACAAGTATCACAGTAAATCTGAGAGCTTCAACTTGAAGGCAGAAAATCTCATACTAGAATCTATGCATTTTTCAAGGGCATCATGAATTTCTACAGGTTCTTGGAACAGAGAGATACCACACATCATCCTCTGCGCCCTCCACAGCACCACCCAATGCAAACATGCATACAGCAGAGTCCCCTAAATATGAAGAGATGGATACATGGGTGGGTAGATGGGGTAGATGGGCAGTAACTTGAAATATGAAGGATGGCACATTTACCCTGCCAGATTTAGGTACCAGTAAATTTCATCACAATAAACTCAATTAAAAAAACCTCTGAGTATGAAAAAATGCTCAACATCACTGATTATTAGAGAAATGCAAATCAAAACTAGGAGGTACCACCTCACACCTGTCAGAATGGCCATCATTAGTAAGTCCACAAATAACAAATGCTGGAGAGGGTGTGGAGAAAAGGGAACTCTCCTGCACTGTTGGTGGGAATGTAAATTGGTAGAACTGCTATGGAAAACTATGGAGGTACCTCAGAAAACTCAATATAGAACTGCCATATGACCCAGCAATCCCACTCTTGAGCATATACCTGGACAAAACTTTCCTTGAAAAAGGCACATGCACCTGTATGTTCACTGCAGCACTATTCACAATAGCCAAGACACGGAAACAACCTAAATGTCCATCGACAGATGAATGGATTAAGAAGATGTGGTATATATACACAATGGAATACTATTCAGCCATAAAAAAGAACAAAATAATGCCATTTGCAACAACATGGATGGAACTAGAGACTCTCATACTAAGCGAAGTCAGAAGGAGAAAGACAAATACCATATGATATCACTTATATCTGGAATATAGTATATGCCACAAATGAATCTTCCCACAGAAAAGAAACTCTTGGACTTGTGGAAACTTGTGGTTGCCAACGGAGAGAGGGAAGGAGTGGGATGGACTGGGAATCTGGGGTTAATAGATGCAAACTACTGCATCTGGAATAAGCAATGAGATTCTGTTGTATAGCACTGGGAACTACATTTAGTCACTTGTGATGGAGTATGATGGAAGATAACGTGAGAAAGAATATATACATGTTTATACATATGCATAAACATGTATATACATACATATGTGTGTGACTGGGTCAATTTGCTGTACAGTGGAAAACTGACAGAATACTGTAAACTAACCATAATGGAAAAAATTAAAATCATTTTTAAAAAATAAAATAAACATGGATTTAAAATAAATAAATAATTAAACTAAATTAAAAATAAAACAAAATAAAAAAACCTCTGAGATCCTTACACTGTGATGGGCTCAAGAGCACAAATGGATTGAGCAGCATTAACAGGGAGGAGGCCATTCTAAAACAATCTGGAATGTTTTCGTTTTCTTGGACTCCCTGATGGTGAAGCAGGCACTTGACTGCTTAGCACACCTATCTGTTGAATATTCACACTGATGGAGGGGGTAGCGATGCAGAAAATACATAATATCAGATAATCCAAAAGTCATTTATATTTGGCTCAGAAATGCTTTGCATAATGATTTTGCAGCTGATTGATCCTCTTGGATTTGTTTGTGCTGATATTAAGGCAGTTTTCATTCTGAGAACATACTGACAGGTAATAGTGGGGTGTAGGGCTAAACATACATCTAAGAAAATCATTTGTTCATGTTCTCATTCATTCTTCAGAATCTGAATGAGAGTTTAGTGATGCCAGGCACTGTGTTAGATACTAAGAATGTGGGTAACGGTTTGGGGTAGGGGGTAGAGGGAAGTTGTAAAGAAACATCCCATGACAAGTGATTAGCTTTTTTTAGAGAGAGACTTTTCTTATTATTATAGTTTATTTACAATGTTTCTTCAAGTTCTGTTGTACAGCAAAGTGATATTTATAGGAAGGACATAAATAAACATAAGAGTTAGCCATACATTCATTTTAGTCCTCTGAATGCATATGTTATTGTGCTCCAGATTTATCTTTCAATATACAAATACATTTATCCTATCTGAAATAAAAGTTATTAGCTTAGATACAGATATTTTTAAACTCAAGTTATAGTATTTATTCTTGTGAAGATGAATAGTATCAGGCACACATGATACTACTATATTCTAGTATTGTTCTGAATGCTTTACATATACTACCTAATTTAGCCTGACAAAAGCACCTAAAAAGGTAATATTTTTATCACCCCCATTTCACAGTTGAGAAAACTGAGGCTCAAAATGCAATTTGCCTAAGGCAACAAAGTCTGTAAGAGGCAAATCTGAGATCTGAATCTAGGCACCCTGGCTTCAGAACCTGAGTTCTCAATCATCACATTCTGTTGCCTGCTTTGATCAAATACCAAACTGAATGAGATCTAAAAAATCTCACCATCCTTGTGAAAAAATTATAATAAATCCCTATTTTCATGCCTGTAAAAATTAAATTTAATTCCTTAGAAAACTTCAAAGATTATATATATCAAAACATATAAATAGATTTCAAAGAAAAACAACTTGCTGAACAAAGCAATTTGCAAACATGTTAACAGCAAAATAAATAGTATTATCTGACAGGCATGTGAGGAAATGGTACAAAGAATTCAGAGGAGAAATTCAAATGGCCACTAAATCTTTAAAATGATGTTCCAACAAATTAGTTACTAAGGAATGGCAAAATCAAAAACCATCGAACTGGCAGAAATTTCAACCCCACCATGCATTGACCTGGCTGTGGAGAAACAGGAGCTCTCATATGTTAATGTTCACAGTAGAAATGGGCAGAGCTGCTCTGGAGAGCAATTTGGCAGGACCTAGTAACGGTGTGCACACTGTAATTCCTCATTTCTATTAACCTTGAAAGGAAATCTCACCTGAGAGAATCTCTTGAAAGAACACATATGCAAAAATGTTAATTGTAGCATTGTTTGCCATTATGAAATATTGGAAAAAAACTTTAATACCCACCACTAGGGAAAGGAATAAATAAATGGATATTGTCCTAAGGGATTCTAACACAGTAATACAGTAAGGAACTCAGGCTATATCTGTTTATTTCAACATCCAGACTCTCCCTGGCGCTCTAGTGGTTAGGATTCCACACTCTCAACATCTGTATATCTCAAGACAACAATATTGAATGAAAAAATGCACAAAGTTTAATACTCTATATACACATTTGGAAAAGCAGAAGAAAACAGTATATATACATGGATATGAATATATTTTTGGGAAAATATATGTATTTTTTTTGCCTTTTGTCATTTCAGGGCCGCACCTGAGGCATGTGGAGGTTCCCAGGCTAGGGGTCGAATTGGAGCTATAGCCACCAGCCTACGCCGCAGCCACAGCAATGCCAGATCCGAGTCACGTCTGTGACCTACACCACAGCTCACGGCAACACCAGATCATTAACCCACTGAGTAAGGCCAGGGATTGAACCTGCAACCTCATGGTTCCTAGTCAGATTCGTTAACTGCTGCGCCACGATGGGAACTCCCCATTTTTTGGAAAAATATTAATTCAGAGTTGGAAAGACACAAACCACTGAGACTGGACACAGGCCCAGAGGGATGGAACTGGAAGATCAAATAAGTCTGGAGTGGCAGAAATCTGGTGATTTCAATATTAACCTGTGAACTTTGTATATTTTATATTGTACTAAAACAAAGAATGAAGACAAGGACATCCTCTTGGGTGAAGACTTTTAAAAATTTGAATGTGAACTAATCTTCATCTACTACATGGTACATATTACTTTCTACTTTTGCTTGTCATTTTTCTGCGTATGCCTTGCTTCGTTCTAGACCAGGCTCTTTAAAGGTAGGATTCAGATTAGTGTCAGCTTTGAGATTCTTCCAATTCACATACAGGCACACGCACATAAACAGGCACACAAATACACAGCCTGTACATGTCTACATATATGTACGTGCGCGCACACACACACACACACACACAAAAACACACATCAATTCCCACACATGCACACGTGTTTATAAATTTACACAAAACCAGACAGTGCCTGTGTGTAGTATACATTCAATAAATATTTAGGAAGTGAATGCAAAGTTTGGATAAACTACTTTCTTTGAATAAGCTGACTCGGAAATTTGTTCTGCTACAGCAAAGCCAATTTGAGAATTTGGGCAGCAATGGGGCAACAGGTGGCTAACCAATCCTGTCTCACTCAGTAAAATCGTCGATTTCAGAGGTTTTAAAAGGTGTTTAGCAGTCATTATTTGTTTGAAATTGCATCTTACTGTTAAGCACAAACAAATAATACATAATAGGAAAGCTTCTCTGATCGAAACAGGAGAAAAGGTCTATACTGTTCCCAAACACATGCATCCCAGTTCTGGAAAAAGTTCCAGAAAACCCTTTTGATGTAACAGTAGAGTGTCAAACCTCTCTGTATTTAAAGTGAAACAGTGTTTTGTTCCAATGCACCGTTAGCAAATGGCTGGTTTTAGTATTGTTGATATTTTCCTCTGTCTTTTGCTGCTCTGTACATTAACCTGGCCTTCCTCTCAGCCCCACCCTATCTCTCCTTTGAAACCATTGTCTCCTTGACATGAAAAATGTACTTGAGAAAGCCTAATGGCTAATTACATCAAAGGGAAGAAAATCCAAACCTCAAACAAGGAATGATTAACTGCGGAAGCTTTAAGGGAAGCTATCACACCCTCGAAACGACTCCTCTTCTTTAATAAAAATGTTTCCAGTAATTTATTTTCTGACAAAGTTTGTGTTCTCTGCCCAGGAGTGACTCCTGTTTTGTTCACTTCAGAGTTGTACCCTATCTAGGGCTGGCCTTGACCATGGGCAAAGCAGGCAGCCACCTACATAATATGATTTATGCAAATACAGCACACTGGGGGAATAGATACCAGGCCTCAGGGGAAAGGAAATCCTGCCTGCTTCAGTGGGGTTTTCCAGGCTGTGTCCCACCACATCTTAATGGTTTGCGTGAAATGCAAAACACAACCACAAGTGAGGCTGGTCTACGATCAAAAAATGATAAGAAATGTTGACTTAAACAAAAGCAACAGATTTAATTATCAAAAGAGATTTTAACACTCTACTTTCTTAAAACGGGTACCAAGGAAGATTCCGTACACATGTGTTTTCCTTCTAAAAGTTCCTTGAAAGGAAAGACTATGTCTGTTTCAGTCAACAGTACATCCTCAACACTCAGCATAGTGCCTGTAGTATAACTGACACTCGGTAATGTTTCTGAGCACATTAGTAAACCACTAACCACCGCTGTGAATAATATCTTATACCTACACAATGATTCTAGTGCCCTCATAAGCTATATCTCAATGGTGCCTTAAAAGAATCTCAAAGAGATGCTAGATAAGAATAAAAACATACAGAAGTTCCTGTGGTGGCTCAGCGGAAACGAATCTGACTAGCATCCATGAGGAAGAAGCTTCGATACTTGGCCTCGCTCAGCGGGTTAAGGATCCAGCATTGTACTGAGCTGTGGTATAGGTCGCAAACATGGCCTGGATCTGGCATTGCTGAGGTTGTAGTGTAGGCCGGCGGCTACAGCTCCGATTTGACCCTTAGCCTGGGAACTTCCATATGCCCCAGGTGTGGCCCTGAAAAGACCAAAAAAAAAAAAAAAAAAAGGAAAAAAATATACATCCCATGAACTAGGAAAACGGATCAAAGAAGTATGAAAAGAGGAAAGGAAGGAAATGACAATTTCTACGGATCTACTGTTTCCCTACTAGTATGTGGATCTACCATGTGATGGCTACATGGCAAGTTCTTGACATACAGACTCTCATTTTATCCTCACAACAGTCCTGCAAAGGGCCTGTTTCAGAGAAGGAAACTCAGGATTCCCAGGTGGAATAATTCACCCAAAGACACACAGGGAAGCAACAAAGTCAGTGCCTGTGTCTTCTGACCCTTGATCTAGTTTGACTGGACTATTACTTACTAAAAGGGCATCATAAAAAGAGTACTGAGAGTTAAGAATCAAAACCATCTTTGAACAAACACGAGACAATCTTGTCTAAAATATCATACATACCTTTGGTATTTTCTTTTTTTACTCTGTTTTGTTTATGTATTCCTTTTATTTTTCAGATTCAGCTAGAGGTGGTTCTTTATAGCACCCATGGTATGAGAACAATCTGAAAGACCTGGGACAGAGTTCCCACTGTGGCACAATGGAGGGATCAGTAGTGTCTCTGCATCACGAGGATGCAGGTTCAATCCCTGGCCAAAAACAGTGGGTTAAAGGATCCAGCGTTGCTGCAGCTGTGGTGTAGGTCACAACTGTGGTTTGGATCTGATCCCTGGCCCAGGAATTACATATGCCTAGTGGCAGCTAAAAAAAATAATAATAATAAAAATAAAAGAACTGGGATGTATGAATTTCAAAAGAGTGGCTGAGAAGAGACATGACTGATAAATCAACAACATAAAGTTCCTCACTACATTCTGAAATACCCTAAAGTCATTAAATTCAGGTACAATACATTGATGTTAGAAACTGATGATGCTTGACAGTAAGTGCTTTAAGGCCATCATGTGATAGAAGATAAAAATAGTAGGTGTTCATAGGCTGCTTCCTATTTGCTAGCCTATGCCAAGCATTTTACATGGATTGTTTAACCTTAAAACAAACTTTTAAGGTACCTACTTTTTATATGTTCTTTATACAGATGAGGAAATGAAAGCAGAAAGGAATTAATTAATTTGATCGGTATGACACAGGTGGTAAGCAGTAGGGCCGGGAAAACAATCACCATACTCCCTCCCACACTCAATTTAGTTAGCACTTAATTTCAATAGGCTTTGATACATATAATCTCTTTTCTCTGAACATCAGTCCTGTGCAGTAGGCAAGTAGGTATTCTTGCCCCACTTTACAGAGGACGAACTTGAGGCTACAGCCAGCCAAGATCACAGAGCAACTAGTGAGAAGAACCAGAGCAGACCCAGGTCTGCAGATTCTTAGCTCACTGCTTTTTCTATTTCACATTCTTATTCCCTTAGAACAGACTACTGGACAAGATTCTCAAGACTGAGGCCACACACACTGTCCTAAGTCTCTTTATTTAGGACAGGAGTCAGACGAATCTTCCCACGTGACCATGGGGACATTACTTAGTCTCCTAGTACCATCTCCCCTCTTCTCCAGCCCCCAAAAGCAATTCCTTTGGGGCTAAGTAATGCAGGTGAGACAGTATCTGCAGCAGATTACTACTGAAACACATAGGTTTTGCCTCAAAAATGAACAAGGCTTCAGTGGTCTCCTCTGGTCTTCTTCTGGAAGCATGGGTTGCTTAACCTGAGGATGGGGCGGCCATTCCAACCAAAGAGAAGAACTAGCCCTAACCACACACGCTCCAAAGACAGGACAAACTAAGCATGGCCTCTCAAAACAGCAAGTGACCATTATCACAGTCATGTTTACCGCATTCAATACAGGTGACAGTTCCAATTTTAATTAAAACTATCAATACTGAAAAGGCCAGGAGTATCTAAAGATGGCTGACTGGATGAAATCCTGTTAGCACCTGCAACAGATTCACATCCCTTCCCATAGCATCTCTGTTCCTGTGAGCACCGGCCTGACTTTAATGACTTCTGTTTCCAAGGTCCACATCCACCATGCTTTTTCAGAGGACTCTACTTGGGCTTCTGGAGCAGATTTGCCCACCAGCACCGAGGCTGGGTCCTAGGTGGTCTTTAGGCCGTGACTGACTAGTGCAGGAGTAAGACAGCCCAGCTCTCTTCCAGCAGACTGGACGATCCAGAAGGTCTCTGTGGCACTGGGCAAGTCACCCACCCACAGACTTTATCAGAAATCACCACCTTGAATGGCTCCTTTCTCTTCCCTGTCCTACCTCCACCATTTCTCTGCCAATTTCCTGGGAGCACTTCTCTGGCCCATCACTTGCACACAGATCCTCAGCCCAAGGTCTGCCTCTGAGAAACTGGACCACCAAAGACGCAAACCTAGCACAAGCATAAGAAGACAAAATAAAAACCAACGAGCTCTGTTCCCTTCAGGCAGAATTACAGAGTGGTCATACTATGTGCACAGTTCATAGGTACAAAGAAACAGGACCCGGACTTGACCCCTGGACCTGTCTTAATTATCACATGAAAATCTCCTTGTGCAGATCTTAGGAGAGGCTACACGATTTCACTGACTCCACTGCACCACTTACCCACCTGTCATTATCCCACCTTTGCCTTAAATGTCTTTATGTCTAGAGATATAACAATTGCTAAACTTCATTAACATTTTGCATTAATGAATTGTCTATGACCCAGATCCTTCATTTGATAAGCATCAGTGAAACACCTGCTAGTGCTGGGCTCTAGGAAAAAGAGATGGATAAGGCACAACTAGTTCCTGTCCTCAAAAGACCAACACCACTGCCCTATAAAAGACACTTCTGGTCCTTCTGCCCAGATGGTAACACGGTGGAGACAAGAATTGAGCTCTCAAAATTCTCAGTCTAGTGCTCTCTTAAGTTTTCCAATTTTGCATTATCTAACCTATTTGCTTTATAGGGTTTTCCTAAACAGACTGAGAGTATGGGTAATGGCAGTAGAGACGGTGAGAAGCTGTATGTAAAAAGTATTATAGGCTAGCCTATAACTGGACTTGGTGGTTGACACCAGATTAGAGAATATGCAGGGTGAGAAGGGGGAAAAGCTCAAAAATGATGTCCAGGATGGGTAGGGCCCCCAAATAAATAGTGGTGGCTTTACCTAAGGCAATGAATACCACAGCAGGTGTCTGCAAGGGAGTGGGGGAGGTAAGGAGGAAATGAGCTCTGTTATGAATGCTGAGCCTGCAGAAGGTAATGGAATATCGAGCCAGAGAACATCATACAAATGCAGACTGTATAGGTCTGACACTCAGGAAGAAATCTGGTGTCTTAGAGACCAAGAAATAAAGAAGATCGCCCAGGGAGAATGTACAAAGTGTGAAGGATTCTGTGGGCTGAGTCCTCAGGAACAGCAACATTCAAAGAAAAGAAAGAGGAAGGAAAGACTGTAAGAGAAGACGTCCTTGAGAAGGAATGGCCAGAAAGGGCAGGGGAGATTTGTCAGGTATGGCGTTGGGAAACCGAGGAAACACAACATTTGGGAAAGGAGCATGTGGTCAACTACATCAACTGCTGTCAAGAAGTCAGGGGAGGCACTCCCGTCGTGGCTCAGGGATTAATGAACCTGACTAGAATCCATGAGGGCTTGGGTTCGATCCCTGGCCTTGTTCAATGGGTTAAGGATCTGCATTAACATGAGCTGTGGTGTAGGTTGCAGATGCAGCTCGGATCCCTTTCTGCTGTTGCTGTGGAGTAGGCTGGCAGCTACAAATCTGATTCAACCTCTAGCCTGGGAACCTCCATATGCTGCGGGTGTGGCCCTAAAAAGACAACAGACAAAAAAAAAAAAAAAAAGGGGAAGTCAGGGGACAAATTTTGAGAAGTGTTCATATCAGCATATAATGAGCACCTGCCAGTCTTGTTCATGCTACCACCCACTGCCGTGTATGTTGCAAAGGAAAGTCTCTGACACTGTTTTTTAGAATCCTCAGAGCAAGAGGCAAAAAATCCTTAGAAAAGAGGCAAAACTATTCACAATCACCATCTGCCATCTTGCTCCTTTCTCTCTTTTGGGACTGACCTTACTGCTAGAAACACTGTCCTAATAAAGTCTGGTTAACCCCTACCTTTTCTTCTGTTATAGAAGACTGTGATTCCCGGCCAATTTGTTTTTGGTTTTTTGTTTCTTTTTTTTGTTTTTTTGTCTTTTTGCCTTATTTGGGCCGCACCCGCGGCACACGGAGGTTCCCAGGCTAGGGGTCTAGCAGGAGCTGTAGCTGCTGGCCTTCGCCACAGCCACAGCTACGTGGGATCCGAGCCGCGTCTACAACCTACACCACAGCTCACAGCAATGTAGATCCTTAACCCACTGAGCAAGGCCAGTGATCGAACCTGCAACCTCATGGTTCCTAGTCGGATTCGTTAACCACTGAGCCATGATGGGAACTCCGATTCCCGGCCAATTCGAATCTAAATTCTGGAACTCTGCATGCTGATAAGATGAGATAGTATGGGTAAAAACATGAAAATTGGTGCCCAGCACACAAAAAAACGTTTAATATATGCTAGCTGAATAAAAGCCTTTTAAGGGGAGTTATGGGTCAGCGGTAACAAACCCGACTAGTATCCATGAGGACGAGGGTTCAATTCTTGGCCTCACTCAGTGGGTGAAAGGATCTGGCCTTGCTGTAAGCTATAGTGTAGGTCACAGACACAGCTCAGATCCCACATTGCTGTGGCTGTGGTTAGCCCAGCAGCTACAGTTCCAATTCAATGCCTAGCCTGGGAATTTCCATGTGTCACAATTGAGGCCTTAAAAAGCCAAAAAAAAAAAAAAAGAATTGAATTGGCATTGTCAAGATTCTAACTTTTCCTTCTTTCAAAATATTTTTGTGTGTCCAAAAAATGCCATTAACAACCTCCAGGGCCTTGTGTGTGTGCAAGCACATGTGTGTGATGCATTTATGACAACTGGAAACACAGAACAGTTACTGACTTGGAGGACTGAGTTATGAATGCTAGAACACAGAGGAAACCTGAAAGAACACAGTTTTAAATGCAAGGTCTGAGCGCTGATTGACATACTTTGTACGATAGTAAAATCTGGCAGGTGCATTAACTTGCATTCCTCTGATCTGTACACATCCACACTTGTCTTCTTAGGGTACTTGGTAATAAGCTTCTTTTAAAGATCCCTGAGTAAGCACTGAAGATAATATCTGGAGTATGTAGCACTCAGTCCTTTTAGAATGGCTTTTTCCTGTTCCTTTCGTTTTCTTAAGAAAATGTCAGTTTAATCATTTCCTAATGCTTTGATAATGTGTTTCTTTACATAACTGTAGAACACTCACTTCACTGTTTTAAAAGCATAAATGTAGATGTAAAAGTGCCAGTTAAATAAGATTACTTTTTCCTAATGAAATAACCAAAGAGGAGTTAAAGTTTCCTAAACTTACATGACATTTTCAGAGCAAATAATAAAGCCCGAGCCCTCTGGTATGTCTCTTATTTGATAGATTAACATTTCAATATCATATCTTGCTGAAATATAATAAATTATTGGAAATACGAATACATTTATCTGAAGCAATCTGTCACCTGCTAGGTGGTTTTGCCTCCCTAATGAGTGAGGACTTCAACAACCTGGGACAATAAAGGGAAGATACGGGACCAGACAGGATGGAAAGATATTATCACTGACCCTCAGGTGGGTTTGACCTCAGCAGGGGTAGCAGGACCTTACAAATTCAGATTTTGTGGAGACAGGTACCAGTATCTAACCCAGTAAGTGAGGAACAAATCTAAGAGGCCAGGTGGCAGAAAGGTGGGAAGGGACTGTTTCTGCTCACTCTTTCCATGAACATCCATCCCAGTGGGGAGCCAACTTCTCCCATTAGAGACAGAAGCCCAGTCCCCCACAGGCTGAAACAACATGGCAGGATTGGAGACAGAAGTAGGAAAGTGGAGAAAAAGGGGCAAGTTTCTTGTCTGAGACCCACTATGATGGGCAGAGCACAGTAGCAGAAGCCCAGAAGATGAGCATGAAAGATGATGGGGTCATGGTCCAGACTCTGGGCAAGAGAGAGACACCTGGCAAGGGTAAAGCGCCAATTTCTTGGTCAAGCAAGTTGAAGGTTAGAGCAGGGCCATGAGGATTTACCAGTTCTAAACCTGACTCGTCACCTGAGTTGAAACTCCATCACTGGGGTCATTGGAAGCTCTGAGCACCTAGGGCTCACCTGGACACTTTAGATTTAGAGATAACGTCAGGGAAACTTATTCTAGCATCCAACATATATTTAGCCAAAATGTTAAGACGTTCCCAATGCTGGTAGGATTGGGGCATGGGGATGGGACAGGGCAAAGCCTATCATAGGAAGTGGACAGGAGTGGGGGGAAACAGGTACTCATGTTCTCCTGTATTTTCATATGACCCCTAGAAATCCCCTAGAAGAACATCTTTGCCACCGAGATAAGAGAGAGAGAGAGAAAGCTGCATTAACACAGGGCCTTCCATATTGTTGAATCCATAACCACATGAAACAGTTAAGCCATAATACTTTGTAACACTTTTGTAATACTTTCAAGTATTACAATTCAGTTTCTTGCAGTAACTCGATCCCTAAGAAAAGTCCATTTTAATTTCTTTCTTAGCAATTGAGTTACTGCAAGAAACTGAATTGTAATAGCTCATACCTAATCATACAGGTAACACTGTCTCTCTCTCGAGCCCCTGAAATGCAGGAGTGTGGCTGCTTACTCTGGGTCTGAATTTCAGAAAAGACACCAGAAACCTTTGCTCTCCAAACTGGCCTTTGGAATGCTCATGCTTTCAGACTTCGTGAAGGAACCCCTCAGGGCTCCCCGTTGATAAAGGAATATAATCCCAGCTAAGGTTTTCTACCCAGCCCCCAAACTTAAAACATTCAAATAAACCTTAATTCTCACCTTATTTCCTCTCTCCCCCAATCAAGAATGAAAAACTGGATTCCCAATACTAGGTGTCATGTACTGAAGATGGCCATCTCCTACAGAATGTCTTCTTTTACCTTCTGTCTTAATTGGTTTCCTAAAATATGTCTCTTCCAAAAGATGTGGGCTTGCATTCAAATACAGAGGCTGGTAACCATGACTAGTTGACCTACCTGTGTTTAGTTTCCTCACCCCTCTGGGCCAGCTCTTCTCTGTTTTCCCTGCAGATTCACTCTTCACTCTTCTCCACCCTGCTCCATGCCTCAGGACCCTAACATCTGCAGACCACAACAGCCTTCCTTCCTTTCTGGCTTCCAGATGGGTCTGGCCAGTGGGAGGCACTGGCCAGGGATCAGAGGGCAGAGGACACAGGGCCTTGGGGTTCACTGCCCTGACTCCTGCTGTGTGAAGCTTCACTTGCCAGGGGCTGCCTTCCTGTAGGGAAGACTGGACACCGCTCCTGCCAAGCATCCCTCCTATAGTCAGTTCTAGGTTCTGCGCACAGCTCTGTCCTCTTGCTCCTTCAGGGGTAGGAGCAGCTACTAGTCATTGCTAACCCCAGAGTGTTTCCTGTTTGGCTTCCCATGACCCTGCCCACACCTCTGAAAATGGTCCCTTCATTAAATTCTTGTTAATCACCTTCTGAATGTACCATCTGTTTCCTGCAAGGCCCCTGAATGATTCAGCCTCTTCTGTCTATTTATTTCATGGTTTCCCAACACAAGGAGTGTAGGATATGCTGAAGAACCAAAATCGTGAAAAGGAGGTACCACTCTTTCCTGGGTCTCCTAAAAGGCTTTCAAGGCAGTCGGTTACCACTGAGGGTTAAAACGGAACCCACGGATTATCTGTGAGTTTCAATTATCCTTGTTACCCTCATTCTATCTTGCACAGAGAATTGGGAATTGGCTATGTCAAGACTAAGTTGACACACATCACAGAGGCTATACAGCAGTCTATCTGCTCATTAAGAGTTTTTCACTGAGTATGTCCCACTGATCTTACACTTCTCGTAATGCTTTTGATGTGGGTTTAATTCTAAGTTCTGACAGAGAAAGGGTCTCACATCTGCTGTCCCCAGTGTAATCTTCACATGACTGTCAAAAATGCAACTATTTGTCCCCAGGCTTAAAGTGCCAGCTCCAAAAAAAGGTCACGAATTCTCCCCAGGAATATCTACAACATTCAAGCATAGACAGTACTAAGACCTTCATTTCATCTGGCACTTTCCCTCAATCTCGTGTTAATTTGGATATCATATTTCCATAGACTCAATCTGTCCTGGGCACATTCTGAAAACGCAGTTCTTCTTTCCTTTCTAAAATCACGTCTACCTGCTGTGCTATGGAAACACTGAAGGGCCAAATTTAAACCCAAGAAATGTAATGAACCATTCACCTTAAAGAAAGGCACTTTATTCAGTAATTTTCACATGTAACGCTTTTTTTATTTCCATCATCAATAGCTTATGATTCGAGGTAAATAGCAAAATGAAAAAATAAAATCTTTTAATACGCAATAAAATCACTAAGTCTTTTCTCATTAATTATCCAGCATATAAAAACATTTCTCCACAGGTAGAATAGTTTTCCTTTGATTTTTTTTTAACTTTTGATTAAAAAAATTATGTAAATAATGTCTTTCAGATTGTATCTTATAAGTAATAAAATTACAATCTTCAATTGCTTTAACTGGTCTCCTTGAGATTCAGAATTTCCCTAGAAATGACAGTCGAAGACAGCAATACCATCACCAGTTAATTTCCCTAACAACACTGCTATGAAATGAGTAACTGTTTTTCCTGACTGAGAGAGGGCTGATAACTTGACCAAACTGTGTTTTGAGCTAAGTTCTGCAATTTTTATTGCCATGTTTATATTCAATTCATAATTTATTTTCATCCTCTCCTTCTCTTTTAAACTGTTTAACTTGAGATTAATGCAAATTGTGTGATGTGTTTGGCCCCAAAATGAGCTGGAATTGCAGAGAACCAGCTTCTTCAAGTGTGGGCTTCTGGAGTCGGCAAATACGGCTCGATTCCTAATTATGCAGCTAATTATGCAAGTTATGCAACTAATGCTTTGTTGCTTTATAGTTATACACACATACAAACACACACACACTGTCAACGTCTGAGTAGGAGCACATTTAGATCTCCATAGTTTGTTGCCTTTGTGTAAAATACACTAACATGTACTAAAGAAGTGTTGGCAGCTATGACTGTTATTATCATGACATTCTTTAGGAATTCCGCGTACACTTCATTAACTGCTTCCAAACAGAGGGATGCTGTTGATTTGCACTGCCAGATGATGAGATTTTCACTCCAAATACGTGGAAGGAAAAACAGCCGCCATGGTTTCTTCTTTATATGAAAGATATGTTACTTATATATTTTGTGAAGGAAATTTGCAAAAAAACAAGCATCTTTTAGGGCAGTGGCCAAAGAACTTGGTTACAGCCCCAGCTTTGTCAATAAACCCCATTTTAACCTTGAGCAAATCAATAAAATTTGGGGGGGGGTTCATTTTTCTCCCCTGATAAAAGAAGTTGGAGTTAAATGAGTTCTGAGTTCATGTCAATGATTAATTAAATCTTACTATTATTTCAACATTATGATTCAACTCTTGGTAGCCACGGCATAGCAATTAGACTCTGGGACTTCAGGGTCTCTGCCAGAGTGTAAATTCTCACTCTGTCTCTTACTCTCTGTGAACCTGGGTGAGTTCTTACTTTCCAAGGCCCAAGTTCCTCATTAATAAAAGCGAGAGTCAGCGATGCACTGGAGCTGACACACAGACTTGGGAGAAGACTGTGCATAGCCCTCCACAACCTCATCTTCAGTGGCACCACCGTAGTGGCTGGAATCAGCCATAAAGGGAAAATTTACAACACAGAAGTGGAAATTGGCAAAAGCCACATATGGAGGCTCCTACTTTCCTGAAGGGTCAGTTATTGGACATTTACCAGCATAGCACTAGAGATAATGATTATTTATTTAATAAGGGTTTTTTAGTATACTAAGTAATTCATATGATAATAAAGAAATATAACATGATTCTACATTCGTATTACGCTTTCCATAAGTTTTATTATATAATAGGCTGTAATCTATTTTTAAAGTTATAGGAGAAAGTGATACCATTCTCACAAAATCTTACTGATCCTAAAAACAAGTCCAAGTCTCTAATAAATTTTACACGAGTCTGCCTTTTGCTCAGTTATTGAGTTTCCAAACAAGAAAAAGAATTCCACGTTTAATTCTGTATTTACAGTTCCTCTATTAAGCACTATCCCCAGGAGGCAGCTTTTCCTCTGTACAATTCGAACATGGATTTCTCCTCTTTGATTCTAGAATCTGCATAAACCTGGTAGCAGCTCAGTGACATTCTTTCCCCTATCACGGGAAAAGGTGACTAAATTATTATACAGTCAAGAGCACCTCCTCTGGTGCTCCCTGTCTCGGACCAGCTTGTTGTTCTCGGCAGAACCCTGGTAGACTCTGATTCCTCCCACTCCCTCACGTCTCAGGTCAGTCAACTTCACCTCCAAAACCTCTTTCCAGTCTGTCTGCCTTCTCCACTCCACTCCCTACTTCCTGTCGGGTCGCAGCGGCTGCTGTGAGGACTACTGAAAATTCTCCTCACCAGTCTCCTCCTCTGCCCTCTGCTCCTCCTGAGTGCCTACCTGCCCGGGCACTCCTCCACGTGGAACGTACCAAGGCCTTCCCGCCGCTTCTGGGATGAAAGTGTGACATTTCCTGGCTCACAGCCCTCATTCAAGCCGGGCCCTGCCACTCCTCAGCCGCCCATTGAGAGCTGTGCTGAGGACCAGTTCGCGCTGGTCCTCAGATGGGCAATGCTCTTCTCTCCCTCACTGCCTCCCTTTTCACTTCATCCCTCACTGCCTCCCTCTTCTCTCCCTCACTGCCTCCCTCTTCTCTCCCTCACTGCCTCCCTCTTCTCTCCCTCACTGCCTCCCTTTTCACTTCATCCCTCACTGCCTCCCTCTTCTCTCCCTCACTGCCTCCCTCTTCTCTCCCTCACTGCCTCCCTCTTCTCTCCCTCACTGCCTCCCTTTTCACTTCATCCCTCAGACCGCACTCCGGTCAGTACCATTGGATCAGGAAATCCTTCCTGTTCTCCAAGACACCTTCTGTGCACATACCTATCAAAAGATGCCCAAATCCTTCAGAGAACATATCTGCTTATAAGTTTACATTCATTCCTTTTACTATTTACTTAACATCTATCTTCCCCACTAGGTGAGTTCCATAGACTAAATTTATTTGGTTAATCATTATATCTTCAGTGACAAAAACACTAGCTGGCATCTATTTGCTGGAATGAAAAAAAAAACCAGATTATCATAGAGTAAACTGTAGTACATCCAGACAGTGGAATATTATTCAGCACCAAAAAGAAATGAGCTATCAAGCTGTGAAAAGACACGGAAGAAATTTAAATGCACATTGCTAAGTAAAAGAGGCTGATCTGAAAAGCCTACGTAATATATGATTCCAACTTTATGACATTCTGGAAAAGGCAAAATATGGAGGCAATTAAAATATCAGTGGTTGCCAGGGGAGGGAGGAATCAATAAGCAAAACACAGGATTTTTAGGCAATGAAACTATTTTATAAGATACTGTAATGTTAGATACCTATCAATATACATTTTCAAAACCTACAGAATGTACAGTGTAACGTAAACTACAGACTTGGGGTGACAATGATATGTCAATGTAGGTACATCAACTGTAACAAATGAACCACTTGGGGCCACGGAGATGATGATGTTGAGGGAGGTTCTGTGTATATGTGGGGTCAGAATATATGGGAAATCTCTTTGCATTCCCCTATAATTTGCTGTCAAATCTCCAAAAAATGTCTATTAAAAAGACAAATGAACAAATGAGTGTATGAATGGTTGGATGAATGAATAGAGCTTCATGTGATCAGGCTCCTGCCAGCACTTTTCCCCCCACTCACTAAACTCCTGTGACCCTGACCCCATTTGTGGTTTTCAACACAATTCTGGCTTTACTGGCTCTAAGAAAACTCTTTCTCTACATGTCATATGGCTACCTTCTTCCACCTTTCAGGTAATAATTAATCTGTAGATCTTAACCTACAAAAGGGAGGCCACCCCAGTGGCCCAGCCCACATCACAAATCTCAACTCAGCCTGCACTTGAAACGCCTCACTGGCCAGGAAACTGAGCGCTAATCACAAGCCTCCATATTAGCTCTAGCTAGTTTACTTTACCCTAGAAAATAGGACCTGCCAGCCTTATAAGAAAATCCCCCACCTCCTAACCAATCAGGTCCTGTTTCCACATTGCCTCTTATAATTCCCATAAAACTCACCCTTGCCCAAAATCCCTCCAGAAAAGTGCTCCACTGCACGTGAGGCACTGTACTCTCCCAATCTGTCGACTGTCTTCCTTTGAATAAAGGACGTCCAATTCAGTACTAAACTGTTTTACTTTTGTCATTGGACATAGGTTTTGTGCCTCAGGTATTACCTCTTGGGAGGAGTCTTCCCCGATAATCAAATCAAAAATACCCACCTTGCCCCCTGACTACTCAATTTAAAATAGTTCCCTTCCACCCCGTTTTATTTTATTTACAGCAATTAACTCTTTGAAATAATCTTAATTATGCATTTATTTTCTTTTCTTACTGTCTTACCTACTGGACGGTAAATTCCACGAAAGCTGGGACTTTACCTCTTCCCTATTTCCATATTGCTGATAAATTTCAATGGCAATTGTTCAGTTAACTCATCAATTCAATTGTTACTCAATTCTTAGGTATTTACCAATGCACAGAAATTCTGAGACTTAAGTTAGCAAACACACACACCAAAAAAACATAGTCTTAAATGAGTGTATCTTCTAACCATAAATATGAAACCCAAAAAAGGTTGAGTATTTTCATTTAAACAGATCTTTAAGTAAACACTCACTTATGACTTTAGTCCTTGAATAGGCTAACTTGGGCTGTAATGAAATGCAAATAACTATGTTAATGCAAATGTTAACGCTACAAATTCAAACATAAAAAAGTCAAGAAATGCAAAAGTTAAGGTTCTCCCAGAAACATTAACTCACTCAAATTGTACATATAGAATATTTCCAATTACACAGAAGACAGCAAAATGCGATTCCTTAATGTACTATATGTACAACCTGGATAAGTTAATGCTGTTATGAGAACGTTAAATTTTACAACCCCTGACTTTGTTGCAAAAGTTACTGCCTGAATATTGCATCATTCCTATCCTCATAATGCTATTCTCTTAAAATAGAAAGAAGACAGAAGAGGAACAAGTGTCACTGTATTTTCTATCAATGTCGGACTCTAAGTTTAGACAATAGTTAATAAGTGAGACAAATACATGTTTGGAACTTGCTGAAGTTTTTTCAGTTGAAAATTTTTCACTTTGCTTGTACTGATGATTCGTTGAGATATTCTAGGTTACCGAACTGTAAAAATGTAAAATAAATATGGGTGAAGCTGTATTTGCTATTATTATATTTTTTCTTTTTAGGGCCGCACCTGCAGCACATGCAAGTTCCCAGGCTAGGGGTCAAATTGGAGCTGCAGCACTGGCTTATGTCACAGCCATAGAAACACAGGATCCTAGTCCTGTCTGTGACCTCCATCACAGCTCACAGCAACACCAGATCCTTAACCCACTGAGGGAGGCCAGGGATCAAACCTACATCCTCACAGACATTGGTTGGGTTCTTAACCCACTGAGTCACAACAGGAACTCCCTATATTTGCTCTCATTTATAGATTATTCAAAGAACAAAAATTTCAGCCATAAAAAGAGAATTTTTTATGTGATTAGCTACATTGAACAAGTCCCTAGTGGCTCTTTTTGGTTTTGGTTTGGTTTGGTTTGGTTTGGTCTGTTTGTGCCTGTGGCATGTGGAAGTTCCCAGGCCAGGAATGGAACCAAGCCGCTGCAGAGACAATGCCGGATCCTTAACCCACTGAGCCAAAAAGAGAATTTTTTATAAAATACAGCTTGGGGGAGGAAAAAAGGAAATGATTTTTAATGACATTCAGTGATTTTCCCCCCATTTGGAACCACAGTAATTTTTAGTATACGTATCATCAGGGCTTTCTAATTTTGGAAGAAAGAATAATGTTTTGTTTAAATATTTTTGAAAGCTGAAAATAATATAAAATTGGCCTTCAGTATCCACATCCAAGGAGTCAACGAAAGAACAATAATATTCAGGAAAATATTCCAGAACGTTCCATAATGCAAAATCTGAATTTGCCACACACTGGTAATTATTTCTGTAGCATTTACACTGCATTAGGTATTATAAGTAATCTAGAGATGACAAACTATACAGGAGGATGTGTATAGGTTATATGCCAATCATATGCCATTTTTACTTAAGGAATTTAAGCATCAGAGAAATTAGGGAAGGGATATGGAGAGATGACTGTATTTCACTATTTTCAAATTTAGCTAGCGTCTCCTATAAATATTCAGTGGTGCAACAAAATGCTTCATTAGTTGCATAAGGTTTGATTGGATAAATCTGTCTTAAATTGTAGTGTTGCAAAAATAAGAGAGATGAAAGAAAGGCAATAAATATGCAAGCCAGAAAAATCTACCATAGTGTTGTTTGGAGTGATAATCTCTTGTGTGATGACTGATGGGGGGATCCTGTGTTTGCTGCAAGGTCTCCTAGTGTCCTTTTCAGCACTCAGTGTGTGAGATAGCACACAACCCAGGTCCCATGCAGGGAGACGCTGTAATGGATGGGAAGGGCAGGCAGGGAAGAACAAAGTCCCCCATCCCCAATGCCCTGTAACCACAGCATACAATGTTCTAGACTGGTTACTCACTCCCAGTTAGTTCTTTGCTGAAAGCCCTTGATTACTGCAATTTTCTACAGTGTTAGCACCCCGTTTAGTAGGTTCTCTTTAAAAATCTGTCAAGCTTTTGAACTCCCAATATTAACCTGTATTTTCTTGTCTTCTGACAACAATTATTCAATCAGACTTCTTTTGTGAAGACTGGGAGATAAATACATTCACAGTCAGAAAACTATAGTGTCATGCCTGAGTAGCTTGATCTTAGACTATGCTACAAATAAATTGCTACGTTCTTTAATAATTACCAGGCAGTTTGTGCACCACCTCGCCCGACTGTGGAAATGCCTAACATTTTCTCTAGCATGACAACAGAGTCTCCGCTCCCACCCCATGCCTGTTTTTCTCTGCAGGACTTTTGCATCCTCAGCACAGAGAACTATGGTAGACTCGAGCTAGGAGATGAGAATTCAAGCTCTAAACAATCCACTTAACCTCTTTGTTCTTTGTCCATAAAATCAGTGTCGTAGTGCGGATTTACAGGGTTTCTAAGAAACTCTATTTATCAATGCTTATTCATGCATGGGAAATCCCAATTTGTATCCTATACTAATTTCTTGCCTGGTCATTTGTGCCTCCATTTGAAGCCCGGGCTGTTCTGAATGTTTATGGCAGTCTTTTTTATAAAATATTTATCGTAGGACTGAAGGGTTAATGCTATACAGCCTGGCATGATTCAAGGGCTGCTACAATTTTAAAGCTTAAATCCATATTAAAAGTGGAGATTTCACAAAATAGAGGCAAACCCCCTACCTCCAAAAAAAGATAAATTAATAAACAAAGAGGCAAAGGGGAAAAGTCTTTTCCAACATTTCTAGTTGGAACTGCTATTTTTTACAGCTAACCAAAATATTGCAACATTTGAAAAACATCGAAATAGCTAGAATTCATAAGTCTGAGAAGGGGAAAAGAAAGCACTGTGCTAAAGTGAAGGAAGTTCAGCATTTGCAATGTAATTCAAATTGTACATGTAATTCAGGTCCTGGAATTAACCCACTCAACCAAAGCTTGAAAAGATTCAGATTTACTCAGACTAGCAACAATACAATACTCCCTTACAATTGCCCAACCACCCTGTCTTTTGGTGATACATCCAATACACTCTAAATTATAATTCCAAAACTCAGTTTGTTGTGAAAAAATACATCTGTGCATCATATCAGTCTGTCTTGTTGCAATTTAAAGGGGGAGGGAGTCTCGCAACCCGTTTCCATCAGACAAGGATAACACCTGAGCCCTTCCTATAATCACTTTTTTTAAAATGACTTTTACCACAATTTTTAACTATAGAGAGGTGAATTTGGAATAGAATCCCTGTATTTGCAGCCTATTGACTACAATGAAAAGAGTAACTTTCAAGGCATTGTGGTGATTGGGGTGCAATTCAGGTCATCTGAGCTACCATTTTATTTTTCCAAGGTTGATTCCACCAGGGTTACTTCTCAAGAAGGGGTGGGAGGGTGACGAGGTAGGGGAGATGGATTCATGGCCCTGCGTGTTTAGACTGCCTGTCCATGAAAGTTATGTGAAGGTTTTCCATGCAAGTAATTTAGGAAAAGTCAGCCATTTTTACCTTTATCTAGTTTGGCAACAGTTCAAAGCACACAGTGAAAGTTTTCTTAAGAAGAGGAAAAAACAATTGTCTGTCAAGCCTGTTAAAGGGCAGTTCTAATTTCCTCATCTTTTAAATCATGGACATTTTCTGACAGCAATAAACAAAATTTAGATATATCTTATACATTTTATAATGGAAAAAAAGCCTTTGTAAAATTTTAGAGTGAGACTATGAGTGGAACTCCTTATTTTAGTTCACTAGTACATGAAAACAGAGCATATGTTATACTAGTAGTAAATACAGTCAGGTTGGTACTTAAATACCAGCCTCACCCATCAAGCTAGAAATGAGGAGCAATATTTTGAACCGCATATTGCAGGGTTTTTTTTTTTTAAGAAGAACAGCAAAGCAGTATTTTTGTTATATTCTAAAAGACTGATATTTGATAGCATAAAATATCTTCACCTTATAAATCCATTCTTTGGTAGAGAAAAAGACCTCTAATTTCTTTTTTAATCCTATGTAAAACAGCATATCTCATATTTATTTAGCTTGGTACTTTCTTTCTATTTAAAACATTTATTAACCAGAGAGACCTTAGTGACATGTAAATTTCATTTTCTATGCCCTGTAGATTAAAATACATCTGTTTCAGCCATCATTCAGGAAAGAAATAATTTTAATAGTTCATTTTATTAAAAAAAGATTTATGTCAGCATTCAGTTATGACAAGAGAAGGCAAGTGACTTGCACATAATGCCAAGAGGCAGCTTTTTTTCTTGCAGAATTTTATCCAAATTGAACTGAACCGTGTCCCTAAAATATATAAAGGGAGTCAAGTAACTCTGCTTCCTGATATGTTGTTACCGATTCACTAAAACAGCAGGTAAAGTGTTCTTTGTTAAGCTTAATCTGTGATGTTCTGGTACTTGCATTTTTCCATCATTAAAATTGTATAACTCTTATTCCAGCAGACTTTTCTCCTGTGTTAAGGAAAAATATTTAGAGATGCATTTTTAAGTCTGGCACTTAATGAAATTTCTTTGCTTCTAATTATCTGTGGTGTAGTTTAAAAGCAAGCGATGTCTATATGAAATATCCAGAATAGGCAAGTCTATAGGGACAGAGAATAGATTAGTAGCTCCCTGGGAACAATTGAGGGACAACTGAGGAGTGAAAGAGGGTGACTGCCAATGGGTAGAGGGTTTCTTCTTGGAGTGATGAAAATGTTCCAAAATTGATTGTGGTGATGGTTATACAACTCTGTGAACATGTTCAAAACCACTGAATCATACACATAAATAAATCAGTGAATCACATGGTATGTGAATTTACATCCTAGTAAAACTTTTATTTTACAAAAGCAAACAAAAAGGTGAACACAACTTCATGGCCTGGTCCCTGCATAAACTGTCTGCTGGGTGGGCAGACAGGTGTATAAACACATAATTAAAATGGGAATATGATGAATCAGAATCCACAAAAAAAAAAAAAAAAAAAACACTTTATTAAAGAGTTCTCTGCCTGACAGAATCCCTTACAGGAGAGAGACCAAATCTCAGTATCAGTGATGTCTAAAGGAAGAGCCTTCCTGACTGAGGGAACACTATATGAAAAGGTGGGGAAGGCAAAGAGGCAGGAGAGCATCAGCTTTCAAGAAAGATGTGACTATTTTGCTCTAAAAGTCAAGGAGTCGGTATCTGGAAACAGGTAGGAGGTGACAGGGAAGCTATAGGAAAAGGAATTGCCTGAATGTTTCCATCTTTGTTTCAAGTTATAAAGGGAAGCAAGGAAATACTTAGCATTCCTAATAGCTGAAGGTAAATGATCACAGAATCAAATTGTAATTAGCTGATTATTTTATTATCTTGTTCTAATTGCATATACTATACAGGAACATTAGTTGCCGTGGCCTATGGGGTTTTCTTGGCCGCCCCGCAGCACATGGAGCTCCTGGGCCAGGGATCAGATCCAAGCCACAGCCATGAACTAAGCCACAGCTGCAGCAATGCCAGAGCCTTAACCCACTGTGTCTGGCCAGGGATTGAACCCGTGCGCCAGTGCTCCCAAGATACTGTGGATCCCCGCTGCACCACAGCAGGAGCTCCTGGCCTATGCTTATGCTTAGTTATTTTAATAAAGGATTCTATTTGTCTTCAAATTGCTTAGTAAGAGTTGAGTGGGAAACACCTGTCAAATTAGTTTTTTCTGTGCCTTAGGAGATTACGCTTCACCACACGCATGGTGAAGACAACCACCGGAACTACAAGACCACAGGAGACCCCACAGTCCTCTTCAAAGCAGTGTATTTTCATAACATGGAGACATAAGCCACCTTCTAAGCATCACTCTAACAAAACCCAAGCCTATTACATCGTGGCAAATGCTACTGAAGCATTTTTTTTGGGGGGGGGGGCTGTACCTGCGGCATATGCAAGTTCCCAGGCTAGGGGTCAAAACAGAGCTACAGCTGCCAGCCTAAGCCACAGCAATAGCAACGCCAAGATCCAAGCCGCATCTGTGACCTACACCACAGCTCATGACAATGCCTGATCGCCTATCTACTGAGAGAGGCCAGGGATCGAACCTGTGTCCTCAGGAATACTAGTCAGGTTCGTTTCTGCTGCTCCACACTGGGAACTCCTACTGGCACTTTTTAAAACCGACTTGAAAGAAAAAACACAGTTTGGGAAGCAATGTCTTCTGCAATAGCAAAACTAAAATGACTACGATAATGTAACAAGAGAATTTTAATACCCGGGTTGGAAAAGGCTTATTGCACATAGGTCACATCAAGGCTGGCAGTTATACCTGCCTGACTCAGCTCAGTTCCTGGAGAACAAGGCCTAGACACAGGACACCCCTTACTCCAAACCCTTTGTTAGGGTCAGAATCTTCCCACATTTACTCCTACTTCTATCCTGCTTCTCAACACAGTGAAAAGACACACATGGAAAAAAGAAGCTCACACACGCTGTTGAAGGCTTCTCCCGAGCCAGACCTGTGCTAAGCATTTCACATGCACCATCCCATAAAGTTCCACTTCTTGAAAGCACTGAGCCACCCACATCGGGTCTTTACGATTTATTACTCACACCAGGCATCTTCTCGCTAATCTTTCAGCAACCCAACTAGACACGCATAATTATTATCAATCCAAATACACCGACAAGGAAAATGAAGCTGATCCAGACGAGGTGGCTTGCTCAGGATCGGATACATGGCGATGGCAGGCCCTGGACTGGGGCCCAGGTGTATCTGAAGCCCACGCCTGAATTCTCAAACATGTCACCATTCTGCTCAACACCCAGAAAGCCCAGGCTTCATGTCAACATAAGCAAAGGACAACTGGGAGAGGAAGTTCCCTAGGGAACTGAGAAGCAGAGAAGGTGGGAACAGCCAGACACTCCGAGCTGGGTGACTAACGAAGGAAACCAGATGATCAGATGACACTCTGCATGGTTCCTACTGGGCACAATCACTCACACCCACGTCCAAGCTTTCAGGGCAGGAAACTGGAACTTCCTTGCCTGCTATGGCTGAAAATCGGCATTGCTGCTCCACTGCTATACCGCCTTCTCTGACCACATTCTTTCCCTTCTCTTATATTTTTTTATTTGATGTCATCATTCCATAAATATTTATTAAGACCCTACTGTGTGCCTCATTCTCTTGTAGGCACTAAGGATACAATAGTGAATAAAACGCACAGTGACTTGCTACATGCCCCTGACATTTTTGTGGAGTTAGATCATACACAAACATATCTCACCCTCTCATCTGCCCCTGGGTCATAGGTCACTATCTAAAAATGTCATGAGTTCTTGGAAGGTGTGCTATCCAAAGACTTGAGCTTCATAAAGTACATACCCTTTTTTAAAAATCTAGAATCAAATTATAAAATACACGCTCAGGAATCTTTCTGGACCATCCTATAAAAGGACAGGAAGCCGGGAACCACCTTTAGCTACTGCATGGCTCTACATGTTTTTAAAGGTCAACAGAAGAGGCATGTCTCATGAACTACTAACCTTGGCTATTCCCATGCACAGACCTATACAGTCACTGCCTTTGAATCAAACAAATGATTAAGGTTTCACCTGTTTTTGTTTTTCCTTTTAAATCTGTTAGCCTATTGATCTCAAATGGAAGACAACTGATCTACAGTTTTTCCATCAACAGAGCATTTAAATATACCAGTCTTCTAACAATTGAGAAGTATTGACAGATATAACTCAATTTCCAAAACATTCACTTCTTAGAGTAAAGAGACATCATCCCAGCTTAAAACAGATGGTGTCGATATTTTGCTAAGTGATATATGACCAACTCTGGGGAAGTTCTGCTAAGTGTAGACACAGAAAAAGTCTGTATAAACTGTTTCCCATACAGAATTGAGGAGATAAGTCTATTTATTATGGGGCAGACATGATTTATCTCCTTTCCTATGTGACAGTCACAAAAAGAACACTGTTTTTGAAATGTATAGACAAAAAAATCTGATGATCTTCTATCCAATTGTATCTATTGTCAGCAGAGAGTAAAGAAAATTGGAAACCACTTACTTAAAAACCATATTCTCTAAAATTCGAAGCCTATGGGAATATGGGGTTCAGAAACCTTTTCATGGTTTCCTCTTGTGCCCTCCCCCCACCTCATTTTCACTTAGTAAATTTTAGGGGAAAACTGCAACTAAGAAAAGATGCTACAAATTCATTCTTCTGACATAGCAAGATTGACAGTTCAAAAAATAAAAGTATAGTTCTGAATGAACAGGGACTTACTCAAGGAGCTGGACCTAATATAATAAAAGAGCAAATTCAATGAAATAAGGTTATTAACGTATTAATAGTTTAGTAAAAGATTAAAGAGTTGCTTTTGAAATTTTACAAATCAATTACTTCAGTTAAATTTTAAACCAGGTCTTATAGTCAAAATCAAAGTTTTATTTTTTTAATAGGAGATCAAAATCCAACTGTTCATGTTTGGAACCAATTAAGTTCCATTTTGAAGGCATAAGAGATATTCTTGCTTTTTTTTTTTTAATTTAAAGGTGCTTCATTAAATGTTACGTGAGGCAGCTTTTCCTATTTTCAACATTACATCTGCTAAAAGCCGTTATGAGAAGACATTTGTGATAAGAAGACATGTATCTCAATTGAAGGGTCATTTCATTGAACAGATCAAAGTCAAAACATCCAGGCCACAGTTTTGTGCTTTTGTTTCTATAAATGTTAGTATCTCTGAACTCAGTTCTCAGGGGATTTTTAGTTAGGCAATGACAAAATTAATTCTGACCAGATAGGCTGAAATATCCACAACTACTCTTACCCACAGGAATTTTGTGGAAGCAAAATAAAGTGAACTCTTGCTCCATTAAACATTCAAATGCGGTTACCCAATATATTTTTTTAATTTTATAATGATTTTTACTTTTTCCATTACAGATGGTTTACAGTGTCCCGTCAATTTTCTACTGTACAGCAAGGTGACCCAGTTACACATAATAACAATAGTTAACAATTTATTAAACTACTTTTTTGTGTCAGGCACTATGAAACACACCTGGCATTTCCTCATTTAAACTCACAGTATTTTTATTCTCATTTTTCAGGTGAAACACCCTCTGGAGGGTAGCAGATCACCCCAAGGTCACAGAGCCAGAACATGGCAGGGCCCAGTTACAAAGTCCCTGATTCCAGAGGCTGTACTGTTAACCACTGACATGAACTATATCCTCATGCGAGCACATGAAAATCACTAATTGTCTTTATTACTGCCTCTCTGTCAAAATAGATCAAATAGGAGCCATCTGCTTATCAAAAAACTCACCATAGACATTCTTATAATTTAGGAAGGATAGTTAAAATTTATGACTGCTCCCACCAAAGCAACTGATGAAAGCCAAGGCTGAAATACAGAACATGCATCTTACAACATCATTTAAAAAGAGAGAGATGAAAAAAGAACAAAGGCTATTAATTTTTAAAGTGGGGGTAATTTTTAAACACCACAATGATAGCACTTAATTTTCCCTTTTTCCTAGCTTTGGGCTAACACAATGTGCTGTGGCGATATTTGGAGTTTGTGCTTCAGAAATTTCCATGGACACATTAGCTTAGATGGTTTCATTACCCACCCTCATTATTAAGTAGCATTCAATTACTGAGTGTTGTAATGCCAAAGAGCATAAAAGAGAGACAAAATCTCGGTAAGATCTAAGGGCGAAATGGCATTTTTATATTGCTATAAAGATTACTTAACTCTAGTGCAGTACTAATGATCATTTCTGTGACTAAAAACATCCCCTTATGATTAATTATGTAAACGCTCATCATTTCAAGCCCAATAAAGACTTTAAAACATTTTTCATGCATCTTGTAACCCAGTATATCTTTTTCCCATTTACCCACATAAAAATCAACTTTAAGGATTAAAGTAAGTCTTTTCCATTACATTAAAATTGTGCATCACTTGGGAGTATTTGGGTCTAGAGGTACAGTTCAGGTAAATAGACGCAGGGAACGTTTTAATTGGAGAGGAAATCTTTTGTATTCTTCATAAATGTTGATTTACGTTCCTCATTCCTGTTAAAGGCATAGTCCTCTCATACTGGAAGGAAGCTCTCAGTTGTCAAGTTCTTCAAATTGAATATATTCAAAAATTGGAACATACAATAAGAATCACTTCTGAGTGTAAATTATAATTTTGTTGGTATCATCAATAAAATTGGTGGTGGGGGAGCTTCCATTCAACATTAAGGAATTGTTTATAATAGAATTCAAAGCAGCTGTTAAATGCGAGGTTATACAGAAATGCTTAATAATATAGAAAGAAATGATAGCATTCTGTGAAAATAAGTCATAAAAGAGTATGTACAAAATGACTCCTATTTTTGTAAAAATTTTACATATGTATATATCCATTGACCTTTGTTTGAAAGATAAACAGAAAAGCATTAACAGAGTTTTTGTGTAGGTGGCAGGATCACAAATCTTTTTTTTCTCTTAACTATGTGCATTTACTAGAATTCTTCTAATGAACATGGGTTTGCTTTTGTTTAAGAAAAAACACAAGCAAACCAAAACAGCCTCCTTTGATGAAATGATCATTCAGAGTCTGAGACCGCAGACATTCTTGGATAAGGTCCCCTACTTATGAAAATTGGTTCAGAGTTAGACTCACAGGATAAAGCCCGTTCTTCGCCACAACCAGGCCCTGGAGCCTATTTCTCAGGCCTGAGAGATAGAGATAGATAGAGACAGATAGAGACAGAGAGAGACAGAGAGAGAGAGAGAGAGAGAGAGAGGGAGAGAGAGACAGAGAGAGACAGAGAGAGAGAGAGAGGAGGCAAACAGTGCCAACGCTCAGCTCACTGCCTTGTGCCTGTGGGCTTTTGCCTCCCTGGACAGGTAAGAGCAGTCAGAAGTAAAGTCCGAACCGTTCTTTATTGTGCAGCTTTGAAGACACTGAGAAGCAGACTGGGAAATGGGAGAGCAGAGACAGCCTCTGCCTGAGCCTTTAAATCATGTGGGTTCAGGCTATTTGCATGTTGGGTGTCAGGATGGCAGGGCCTTCAGCCTGGGTCACCAGGGTGTCACTTCCACCAGCAGGATGCCTCACGGTTTACAATTTTCTTTTCTCTTTTTCTTCCTTCCTTCCCTTTCAACTGTCCCCATCTGGAAGTACAAGAGTCCCTATCTACATGGAACAGGAATTTAGTTTTTAGAAATGTAAGTTCTGGGCACCTTCTGAACAGAGACTGGCTATAATCCCAAATTGCATGTTTTATTATGTGGGCTTTATTTGTGTTTCTTATGAAATGAGCTGAGACACTCAAACTCATTTCAGATAGCAGCCAAAGCTAAATGGCCACATTGTCCCTGGATGGAAGGTCAACATGTCACAGGCAAAACTGTCCAGCTCCTGAGTTTTCTCGAAAACTTACACAGGAAGACAAGCTGTTTCAGTCATTTTTTTCGGCAAACTGAGGATTTTATTCTGAATGGCATGACTGCCTTGACAAATCAAAGAGAAAGCCAAGGTTTTAACCTCATGCTTCTAGATTTCTCTGTAAGGTCAAATTGTGATTAAGCATAAAAATCATTTTGGAACTTCATTCAGAATAAAGAAGGACAAAAAGTTTAACCGTCACTGCTACAGTTTTATAAATAAAGAGATCGAAACTGCTTATTCTATGGAAATAAAACAGTTGGGTTCACTCTTGGCTGCCAACGAGCAAGTTCTAGTGAGGATTTCCTCTTTTAATCAGTTCTAAGGTATAATGACAGTCTCCACAACCAGCCACACCCTGTGGGGGCAATGTGAATAAACACTGGTAGCTTCTGCCAAAAATAAACACCAGATTAATAGCACAGAGCCTACACATCTGGGGAGCTTTCCCCCTCCCTGGGATCCCAGATGAGAAATTAATTAAGCTAACACATTTAAAACTAAATCCATTTTACTCCAAATTACAATCCCCAAAAAGTTCAGCAAAAAAAAACGTGAAATGCCAAAATCGTAAACTTGCAATCCATGTGTATTCAGACCCTTAGTAAAGCAGATTCAAATGAAGAAAACCTGAGACATAAAGCAAGCCAACAAGCCATGATTGACTCAAGATCTCCATCTAGTGACATTATGCTGAATAGCAGGTGGTTTACCTGCATTTCTGGGTAGGACTGTAAGTGAATTAGGGATTTACTAGGTTCCCCCTTGGGAAGAGAGGCCTTTTCTTTTTACCACTTCATAAAAAGTAATCCTCAGGAACAGTTTATACCCCATTCATAAAGTTATGGCGATTCGGAGTTCCCTTCGTGGCTCAGTGGTTAACAAATCCGACTAGGGGCCATGGGGTTGCAGGTTCAATCCCTGGCCTTGGGATCTGGCGTTGCCGTGAGCTGTGGTGTAGGTTGCAGACGTGGCTCAGATCCCACGTTGCTGTGGCGAAGGCCGGCGGCTACAGCTCCTGTTAGACCCCTAGCCTGGGAACCACTATATGCCGCGGGAGCGGCTTTACATAAAAAGGCAAAAAGACAAAAAAAAAAATTATGGTGATTCACCTCTGGGCCCTGTTCATCTGTTTTCAGCAGGGTCTGTTTCCCAGGATTCATCATTTATTTCCTAACTCTAATGTTACATGATCAAAGAGGCTGGAAACTTTGACATGTGAGCAAAATTGTACAGTTACATGTGATGGAACATGCAGTATTCAGACGTGTACTTCATGTCAGGGACTGTGCTGAGGGCACTATATGGTTAAGAAGAGAGGCACAGACCAAACAGTAAATTAAGTGATTACAGTGAAATGAACCAAAGGACTTCTCCCACCAGATCCAAAATATGCCTATCACATGAATCCATTATATGAGGTTTAAGAACAGACAAAACCAACAGATGGTGACAGAAGGTAAAACAGCTGCCCCCTCAGGTGGGGGTGGAGGAAGAGTTGATTAGAAAGTGGCATAAGGAGTTTCCGTTGTGGCTCAGTGGTAACGAGTCTTGACTAGTATCCATGAGGATGCAGGTTCCATCCTTGGCCTCACTCAGTGGTTCGGGGATCCGGCACTGCCGTGAGCTGTGGTGTAGGTCACAGATGCGGCTCAGATCTGGCCTTGCTGTGGTTGTGGTGTAGGCAGGCAGCTACAGCTCCGATTTGACCCCTAGCCTGGGAGCCTCCATATGCCACAGGTGCAGCTCTAAAAAAAACAATGCCAAAAAAAAAAAACTATTTAATTCATGTTATACCTTCCTCTATGCATGGTACATGGAAGGACCTTGGAAGTCACCTGGTCCA
Source organism: Catagonus wagneri (assembly GCA_004024745.2). Classification (NCBI taxonomy): domain Eukaryota; kingdom Metazoa; phylum Chordata; class Mammalia; order Artiodactyla; family Tayassuidae; genus Catagonus; species Catagonus wagneri. The sequence goes on along the minus strand of PVHT020000230.1, from coordinate 4,250,210 downwards.
ACACCCCAAGGTACTGAAATAAATATAAGTATATAATTCATGTTCATTCTAAAAAGTTTTTCAGATAATTCATTAAATTGAAAAAGAGTAAAAATCACTTCAGTTGTTTCATACTCAGTTAATATTAAATATGCCCCCCAAATACCTACCTTTAATATTTTGGTATAATGACCTCTAGATTTTTCTCTATGCATATTTTTAAATTTATTCAGATCAAGAGTAACTAATTATATATATATATGACTACCAGATCAAGATAATTAATACATCCATTGTTTCACATAGTTTACATATGTGACTGTGTGTGTGTGTGTGTGTGTGTGTGTGTGTGTGGTAAGAGTGCTAAGATCTACCAACAACTTTCAAATGTAAAATACTGTATTATAAACTATAGGCACCATGCTATACATTAGATTCTCAGCTTCTTCTCTCTCTGTATATTTTTAAAGAGGGGAAAAAGATGACTGTGCTAGGACCATAACAATTTTCAAGGTTAAAAAAATGCACTTTCAGATCCTTTCTAAAAAGAAAATATGCAAAGCTTATAATTAATTGTGGTCATTCACATTCACATTTTTTTTCTGTGGCTTTTTTTTCCTCTGCATGTTTTTAATTCATTCACCAAATATGCTAATTCTAAACTGCTTGTATGAATTAACAAATACCTTAAAGACCATACTATGCTAATAAATATAAATCTGTATCATCGTTGCAAGGTCTACATCACAGCTCTGGGTTCATTTGCATATAGATTGCTGATTGGTGTGTGGGTGCTCCATAAGTTATTCATGTCACTTTTTATGAATATGTTTGTGTTTGCCAATGTTTCACCTATAAACGAAGCTGAGATCAACCTCCTCATAAATACATATTCATGCTCCTCCAATCCTTCCCTTTGGATAAATTCCTAGAAGAATTGCTGAATCAAAGGAAACAAACAGCTTCCATTTTGATCCATGGTACTCAAGTGCCCTCCAGAAGGAACCAAACAATTTATATTTCCACTGGCTTTCCTCGCAAGCACTAGGCGTTAGCATTCTTTTCTTATCTTTGTCAATCTGATCATCATAAAACTGTAACTGTTGTTTTAATTTCTATTTGTTTCATTTCTGGGAAATGTTCTTCACTTGTGGACACTCTTGCCAACCTCTCTACCTGATGTGGGCTAATCAGCTGCACCTCTGATCATTTCTCCCATGACTTTCTCCTTGGGGGCTGGATGGAGTGTCTCCAGGCCGATTTCCACTTGACTGCAAAGTTAGTGAAGCTGTCTCAAAATTATCCCTGACCCCATCTGCTACCCACAACGATGGTGGAAGTAACAGTCTGTGTCCCTCCTGTGAGTGAAACTGCCTCAAGCTTTGTGAGGCTGAAGACCAGAAGGCTTCCGATTCTAGACAAGTGATTACTGAAAAGAAATAGAAGAGGATCTAGCCCACTATGGGGCCTGGAGCCTTCAACTCCACCAGCCCATTGCGATATTAGTTCACAAACTCTGGGGCTTTTTGTTTAAAGTGAACTTAATTTCGGTTCACTTTAATTCGAGAGGCAGAAACTTAACAGGCGCCATCTCCTCAGATATAAATGGAGTTGGATGATGAGATTCCACTGGAGTATCCCCGTCTCGGGACGGGGCCACAGGCCTCCTTCACCTGCACTGGCATCTGCCTAGATCTCCCCCTCTGCATCCACATCTGGTTACCTGTCCACATGGCACAAAGCCGTGTCCTCCATGTCCCCCACTGCAAGACCCCTTGAGTCCGACGGCCCTTGGACGTCTGTCCAGGCTGCTCTGCAAGAAACGCCTACTTACCCCACAGGTTCTGAGCTGCACGGGCTGCTCTGGGGCCCTTCTCAGCTCAAGGCATCGTTACCCTGGCCCGTGGCAAGTGGAAGCATACAGAACTCCTGTCTGGAGGGCACGGGCCAACTCTGCCCTCAAATTCCTCAAATCTGTATCCACAAACACACCTCCGTGCCAAGACACAGCCTCTTAAAGGCTGGCTTCTTAGGGACCCACCTACATAAACCCTCTACCCCTCTGATTCTCTCCTGCTTTCCTCCTCATCCGGCCCTGAGAAATTTTACCTACTTTTGGTTTTGCAACCTACTACTTATCATGCAGTTGTCTCAATATCTTGTTTCTTCCCATCACCAGGCTTCTGAAACAAATTCCAAGTAGTGACTTCTGCCACCTGATGGAGGGAGAGAACTGAAGGTCTAACTGCCATAACTGGGGGCAGGGGCAGAAAGGCTGAATGGGAAATAGGGAAGGGAGCCTCTGTGGTTCCGTGGCTGGGAAGAGGGCACCCAGATGTGCTGGATTTGGGGGTCTGGCCGTGCAGGGCAGAGGCCTCTGCTGTCGTCTAGGGAATGAAAGTCTGGGTATGTGAGATGGGACCAGAACTTGCAGAGCACTGGTAAGTAAACAAAGTGACAGGGCACATTCCAGGCTATCTGAGTGCAATTTCCCCATGTCAAAGTTCCACTTAACTTGATTACAAGGCAGGTTTAAAAAAAAAAAAAAAACTATTAACTAAAGGAAACAAGAGAGTGGTGCTCATGAACAAGATGTGGGCTTGGAAATCAGACAGAAGCTGGCCTCTGCTGCTTACTGTCTGTGATGTTAGGCAGCAGCCCAATGGGAATAATTTTATCAGCTGCTACATGTATGCATTTGAGGGAACATATAGGAAATAAATCAGCTTAGAATATGTTCCCTTCTCCTTCGGCCCCTGCAGCTCAGAACCTGTGGAGTAAGTAGGTGTTTCCCCTCTCCCTTTTCCTGTTTTTAGCCCCAATACTCAGACTCATTCTTACAGGCCCTATTCCTACTCAGATGAATTTGTTAGTGTTCCTAGGCTTACTAGAAATGCATTCACAAATACGTATGAAGTGTACATGCAGGTTTGTATGCAAATGGGTCACATGTTTCATATCTTCCCAAGGAGCTCTTATGCTTTTTAGTATTCAGTAAAATTTTAAAGAAATAGTAATGAAAACATTTTACAAACTGGAAATATGGTCCAAGCTGGCATTACAAAGCTTCCACAGGATCATCTGTTCTCGGAACAGCTCAAGCCTCCTCTCCTCACAGCTCTCTCTCCCTCCTTCCTGATCAGGAAGAAATGTAAGGACTGCACCCCAGGCCACCATCAGGCATCTGTGCTGGGGAGCAGGGCTTTATTCAGGCCAACCAGGGAGGCTGAAACCCTGGCTTCTGCGTGAAAAGGCCTCCCTGATTTGGCTGTTTGGAGAAAGCACCTTCCGTGGCACTAGTAAGGTAGCAAAGATGAAGAAGCTTCTCTCTCTGCAGAGAACCCATATAAGCAAAATAAGAAATGAAAAAGGAGAAGTCTCAAAGGATACTGCAGAAAAGCAAAAAAGCATAAGAGAATACTATGAGCAGGAGTTCCTGTCATGGCTCAGCAGTAATGAACCCAACTAGTATCCATGAGAATGGGGGTTTGATCCCTGGCCTTGCTCAGTGGGTTAAGGATCCTGTGTTGCCATGAGTGGTGGTATAGGTTGCAGCAGACGTGGCTTGGATCTGGAGTGTCTGTGGCATAGGCCAGCAGCTGAGTTCCGATCCAACCCCTAGCCTGGGAACTTCCATAACTATACCTGCTAGGCCATACCTGCAGCCCTAAAAAGCAAAAAAAAAAAAAAAAAAAAGGAGACAGAAAGAGAGAGCTAGAGAGAAAGAGAATACTATGAGCAATTATATGCCAACAAATTTGACAACCTAGAAGAAATGGATAACTTTCGAGAGACACACAGCCAAACAAAACTGAATAAGAAGAAACAGATCAATGGAACAGACTGATCACTAGAAAGGAAACTGAATATGTAATAAAAATACCCCTTACAAACAAAAGTCCAGGACCTGATGGCTTCACAGGCCAATTCTACCAAATATACAAAGAAGAACTTATACCCATCCCTCTTAAACTATTCCAAAGGATTGAAGAAGAAGGAACACTGCCAAAGACATTCTATGAAGTCACCATCACCCTAATATCAAAACCAGACAAAGACACTACCAAAAATGAAAATTATGGGCCAATATCTTTCATGAATATAGATGCAAAAATTCTCAACAAAATTTTAGCACACTGAATCCAACAACACACACACAAATCATACATCAGGACCAAGTGGGATTCATCCCAAGTTCACAAGGATGGGTCAACATACACAAATCAATCAAATTCATATACCACATTAACAAAAGAAAAATCAAAAACGACATGATCATCTCAATAGACACAGAAAAAGTATCTGATAAAAACCAAACATCCATTCACAATAAAAACTCTTATCAAAGAGGGTACAGACAGAACACACTTTAACATAATAGAAGCCATTTATGACAAACCTACAGCCAATATAATATTCAACAGAGAAAAGTTGAAAATGTTCCCACTAAAATCTGGAACAAAACAAGGAGGCCCACTCTCACCACTTTTATTCAACATAGTATTGGAGGTCCTAGCCACAGCAATCAGAAAAACAAAGGAAATAAAATGTATCCAAACTGGACAAGAAGAGGTAAAACTGTCACTCTATGCAGATGACATGATACTATAAATAGAAAACCCTAAGGACTCCACACAAAAACTACTTAAAATGATCGATGAATTCAGCAAAGTAGAAGGATACAAGATTAACATTCAGAAATCAGTTGCATATCTTTATATTACCAATGGGATATTAGAAAAGGAATATAAAAAAACAATATCTTTTAAAATCACACCCCCAAAAAATTAAATACCTAGGAATAAACCTGATTAAGGAGGTGAAAGACTTATTTGCTGAGAACTATAAAACGCTAATCAAGGAAATTAAAGAGGATTCAAAGAAATGGAAAGATATCACAAGCTCCTGGATTGGAAGAATTAATGTTGTTAAAATGGCCACACTACTCAAAGCAATCTATAGATTTAATGTGATTTCTATCAAATTACCTATCACATTTTTCACAGAACCAGAACAATCTGAAAATTTAATATGGAACCAGAAAAGATCCAGAATTGCCAAAGCAATCCTGGGGCCGGGGGGGGAAGACAAGGCAGGAGGCATAACTGTCCTAGACTTCAGACAATACATCAAAGCTACAGTAATCAAGACAGCATGGTGCTGGTACAAAAACAGACATGTGGATCAATGGAATGGAACAGAGAGCCCAGAAATAAACCCAGACACCTATGGTCAATTAATCTTCGACAAAGGAGGCAAGAATATAAAATGGGAAAAAGATAGTCTCTTCAGTAAGTGGTTCTGAGAAAATTGGGCAGCTACATGTAAATCAGTGAAATTAGAACACATCCTCATACTGTGCACAAAAATAAACTCAAAATAGCTTAAAGACTTAAACATAAAACAAGACACCATCAAACTCCTAGAAGAGAACATAGGCAAAACAGTTTCTGACATCAAATGCACAAATGTTTTCTTAGGTCAGTCTCCCAAGGGAATAGAAATAAAAACAAAAATAAACCAGTGGGAACTAAACAACTCATAAAATTCAACAGAAAAAAAAATTGAAAAATGGGCAGAAGGAGTTCCCGTTCTGGTTCAGTAGAAATGAATCTGATTAGCAACCATGAGGTTGTGGGTTAGATCCCTGGCCTTGCTCAGTGGATTGGGGATCTGGCATTGCCATGAACTGTGGCGTAGGTCACAGATGTGGCTCCCATCTGGCATTGCTGTGGCTCTGGTGTAGGCCAGTGTCTACAGCTCCGATTGGACCCCCAGTCTGGGAACCTCCATAGGCCATGGGTGTGGCCCTAAAAAGCCACCAAAAAAAAAAAAAAAAAGGAAAGAAAAATGGGCAGAAGACCTAAATAGACATTTCTCCAAAGAAGACATTCAGATGGCCAATAGGCACGTGAAAAAAATGCTGAACATCACTAACTATTTGAGAAATGCAAATCAAAATTACAATGAGGCTCCAGTTCATACTGGTCAGAATGACCATCATTAATAAGTCTACAAATAACAAATGTTGGAAAGGATGTGGAGAAAAGGGAACTCTCCAGCACTGTTGGTGGGAATGTAAGTTGGTATAACCACTATGGAAAATAGTATGGAGGTTCCTCAGAAAATTAAATACAGAACTACCATATTTTCCAGCAATCCCACTCCTGTGCATATTCCTGGACAAAACTTTCATTCAAAAAGACATATGCACCCTTATGTTCACTGCAGCACTTTTTGCAATAGCCAATGCATGGAAGCAACCTAAATATCCATCAACAAATGAATGGATTAAGAAGATGTGGTACATAACACAATGAAACGCAATTCATCCATAAAAAGAATGAAATAATGCCATTTGCAGTAACATGGATATAAACAGATACTCTCATACTAAGTGAATTTAAGTCAAAAACAGAAAGACAAATACCATATGATATCACTTATAGTGGAATCTAAAATATGGCGCAGATGAAAAGAAGCAGACTCACAGACATGGAGAACAGACTCGTGGTTGCCAAGGGGGAGGGAGTGGGATGGACTGGGAGTTTGGAGTTAGCAATACAAACTATCAAATTTAGAATGGATTAGCAATGAGGTCCTGCTCTACAGAACAGGGAACTGTATCCAGTCACTTGTGAGAGAATATGATAGACCATGAGAAAAAGTATGTATATATAGGTATGATTGGGTCACTTTGCTGTACAACAGAAATTGACAGAACATTATAAATCAACTATAATAAAAAATTTACAAAAAAACAATGAAAAAAAAAAAAAGAAGAAGCTTCTCTATCTGGAGGTGCCCCCAGAGCTGATCACAGGGTGGGTGATCAGCTCTGTTCCACAGCAAAAGCTTTAAAGGTGGAACCTCTATGTAAACTATGGTTTACTTTTCCTTATGGCTCTCTCCTCACCATGGGAGAGATCAGAGTGTCAACACAAGATGAGGGCCTGGATCTAGGGAGTTCTGTTTCCAGTACAATCCACTTAAGTCTGATTAGGCAAATGATAACAACAACAACCACAGCAGCAGCAGCAGCTATATAGTTAGTATGTGTCAAGCAATGACTCTGTGCTAAATATTGTGCTACGCGCTTACCATTTTCTTATTTAATCCTCACATAGCTCTGTCAGGTAAGTGTTGCTACTGAATGTTCCTTACAGATAAGAAAACGGAGGTTTGGTAGGTTTATATAGCTTGCCTGAGATTACAAAAATAGGAAAGTATGGAGCTTGGATTCAAATGTAGGCAGTCTGACCTCTAATACTTCAATGGAACTCAACTGAGCTCACCAGAACCAGGAACCCAATGTCAAAGTTCCCTCCAGTATCCTCTCCTTAAGAACCTATGGGTGTGCTAATGAGCTGCTCGAGGACTGGGAACCCTTGATCCCAGCAATCTCTTATCCTTTTCCACCTTTGAACTCATGACCATTCAATGTTATCCCTCCTACAACTGTGTGGCTTGGCTTGGAGCACAGTGCTAGCCTAGAGCAAATTTTAAGAGTCTCTCATAGGAATGTTAGGACTCTTCTTTGACTCATTCATCCCCCGATAAATGCCAACATCCTGGTACATCTTCACCGTGGCAGAGACAAGATGGAAGGTATCTTGCAAGGATACTGGTTAGGGCCATGTGCCCTGCCAAGAGTGACATCTCCCAGTCTATGAAAAAAATGATGATTTGAATTATCTGCCTCTATGAACTCTGATGTTCCAGGAGGAAGGTCAAGGCAACATCAAGAGTGATGTGATTTATTCCCACCCCACTCCTCCAGGAGTCTCTAGAGTTGGCTACGTTTTAAAAGAGACCCAGCTCACTCCTTCTTCACTTCTCTCTACTCTCTCCTCCACAATGACAGCTAAGGCTCAGGCCTCTCCAATTTACAGCACAGAAGGTTGTCAGCAACAATCAAGTCAATAGACTGTCTCATTCTGGAAGGGAAACAGTCTCTTACTTCAGTCATTAAACAAAGGCCCTTCCCTTAAATCTAATGGGGCCACTGTAGACACCATGACTACTTAAAAATCAGTGCACTGCCATGCACTGATTGGCTTGGGCCTGGGTTAATACAAGTCCTGAACCAAAAATTATATCAAGGTAGGATTTCCTGAAAGACTTAAGGCCAATTAGGACCCATTCCTGGAGATGGGCTGGATCTGTTCTACGAAACCACATGACTACGCTACATAGTCAGTGGAGAGTGTCTATACCCCCCAAAATCTGGATGAAGTTAGGATGGATGGTGTCTGTATTAGGTAGGAGATGGACGAATACTCACGAAAATATAGAAAGACCTGAAAAAATGTATACCAAAATTAGCTGGAATTATCTCTGTAGTAGGAGTAGAAGTAACTGTTTGATATTTATTTAAGCATGTAATTCTTATGAAATTGGTGGAAAAATACTTTTCAAACAATTTGTCAAGAGTGGAACCAAGTTAAAAAAAAAAAAAAAAAGAGGAGAATCTTCTAAAATACCATACTAGGGAGAGGCAGCAGCAGGATCACACCCTAAATACAGAGAGGAAAACAGATTTCTTACAGTTTTGCCAATGGTCCAGTTGGAGTGAAGACCCATTAGCCTAGAGGTAAAGAAGGAAAAGCTTAAGGTCACACAAAAGTCGAACCTCACATGGTGTGAGAACACTACAGAATACTGACCTGCAGCCAATAGATCGGTGAGGTGGACAACAGTCCACGGTAAGGATGATCTGTAATAAGTGAACCGGTATTTGTTGAAATTGGACATAAATGTGTGTGTGTGTGATTGCATAACACTCACAACAGTGCTGTGAGGTAACGTTATCATGCCCGTCCCATCGGAGGCAATGTGGTCGTTGCCCTGCCTGTCTTCCCTTAGTGCTCACCCTGACCCCGTGTCAGCAGCTTCCGGCGCCAGGCCTCCTCTGCCTCAAGAGGAAGCTACAGTGCACAGGGCTGGCCAGAGCTGCTCTGGGCTTGACATCCCCAGAAGCAGCCCTTAGTACAACAGTAAATACGATACTTAACAAGCAGCAACACTTGGTAAGGAAGGAACTGATAAATCAGTATCGTCCTCACCCGTTGGGTGGGTTAGCTTTGAGGCATGTTCTGCACGTGCAGGCTCAGAGGACCCCAGCAGGATCCAGGCTCAGCTGCCCGCAGTGGTGACCTGGCCATGAACACACATGGGCTGGCTTCTATTTTCTCCTTGTCTCAGTCTCCCTCCACCTCTGCTTCCTCGGAGCCTGACACTCTTTACGCTCACATTTTTGCCTCAGGGTCTGCTTCTGAAAGTATCTGCTCAAGACACACATTTAAAAGAGAGAGCAACTGGGGCTTAACAAGAAAGTCACTTGCCCAAATCACAGGACTAGTAAGTGAATAAGGACAGATTCCAAACCACAACTGACTCCAGTTAATCACTGGACTAAATTTATCCCAAACACAGCACACACACCACTGGGGGTACTTGAGAAGCTTTAAGGTTGTACAAGAATGGACTGTTCTGTGTTTAACGTGTATTAGAAAAGTAATACAATATTTCATCCAATTTAAGACAGTTTCAATTGTAACAATCACCAATATTTTATGCACTGCTAAGAAAAAAAAAAAAACAGCATGATCCAATGTTTCCTTATTACTTAGTATTTCTGATTCATTCTTACTGAAGGAACTCTTACAGGCTTCTCTGGACATAATGTTTTAAAATAAATTACATGTGGGCATACATAAAAAAGGAACATACAAACAAATTTAATTGGCTAAAATATTTTTTAAATTTCTTTACAATCACATGTCCAATTCTTCTGAATCACCTGCAAACTCAAAGTCAACAATGTCAGTGGTTTATGCCATGATATCATCATCCGTGCCATGAAGAACATGGCCTTGATAAAGCTACATTTCTTCATGGCTGCTCCCCCACTGTCTTTGGGACTTTTGTCCATGTCACTGACAACCATTCTTCAAGTTGTACCCAGTGCCTTCTTCTCACCAGAAGGTGTCAGGCAATGACAATGACATCCTGACTGCTGACCAGTCATGAGAAAGTACAAGGATGGCCACTAGCATCCATCATCAGAGACATCACGACTTCAGCTATTTTAACCATGTGAAAAAATGTGGATCACAGATCTAGTGAAATAAGGTATGCACGTGGCACCTCTAACCTCTGATACATTATTATTACTTGAGATGAGACAAGAGTAGTACGTAGATTTTTAAAATAAAAGTTAATTTAAGGGAAAATTTTTAATTAAAAATTGCACAGACAATGTGCTGACAGGGCAAAAACAGTAAAGATGGTCAATGACCGAACTTTGAGAAATCCAGCATTTATATCACGCCCCAGTCCACAAGGAGTCACTGCACACACAACGTCTCTGTATCCAGCAATGACTGCAGCCTGTCTGCTGTTCACGAACACTCGTGATACCACCCACTGGGTCTAATTCCAAGAGTTTCTCAACAGCGTGCCTACAGCATGAAAGGGGGGCTTTAAAGTAATATTTGAGGAGTGATTAAAATTGACAGGAGGCGGGGGGGGGGCGGAGAAGAATGCACCAAAAGAACAGATCCAGAACAATTTGATAGACCACATCAGGTTATAGTTCAGATTAGGATGAATGTGTGTGAATAAAGAACAATGGCCAACAGCATTTCTTTAAAGCCAAGTTTATACTTCTTTTCAGCTGGAGGTTTTTAATGTAACTGCAGGCTCTTCTACTGGTGGTTAAGATCACATTTCATCACTGATGTGGATTTGTACACAGCCTTATACTCTCACACGACAGATGTTTCCATGGCAGAGGGACTGACTTAGACTAATAAATGGTTACGCTCATTATCCTCAATAATCAAACTCAAACAGAACCCCAATTAAGGGATTTTCTCACCATCACCCCTGTAAGACATTGACTCCAGTTCAGAAACTATAACTGACATATGTTCACGTTGAAATCTGAGCAGAGCAACCACTGAAATGCATGATTGTTTAAATCTACTGTGATGTCTGAAGGAGGTAAGGACTGTGAAAGCGAATGATTTGACGTGTGAATGTTCCATCTGGCAGATACGTTGAGGTCCACATCCTAGAGCTATTAAAGGAAACCGAAGGGTGGAAAAGGAAAAGATCCGGTGGCATGCCTTCTTCAGATTTTAGTTAGGTTGTATGCTCGAAACTCCTTAAGGCTCCTGGGTAAGATAGAAACTACACATTTCTTCTCAGCTGAAAGCATTCTGTTTGGTTCATAAAGATCTCCTCCCAGGTCCTTCCACCGATAACAAGAATCACAATAAGGGCTAAGATGGACTGATTGCAGAATTTAGGAGTTAAGTTTTTCTTTATCTCTCCTTGTCTCCAAAAAAAGCAGCTAAAAGTGGGAACCTTCCTCTATCAGAGACTGTGCTCCTGTTTTCTCTTCCTCACTGCCTTTCTGCAGCACTCACCCTTTTTCCCACCCTGTCCATGATCATTGAATATTCAGCCATTCAAGAGGTTAACACTTGACAATACAGGGGAATATGAGAACCTAAATGTCCAATGATGATAAATTTCAAAGCTTTTAAAAACTATCAGTACGTCCTTTGAGGGCCATGATGATAACGGGAGGCCAGGAGAGCCAGGCACCGTGCCATCTCTAACCAACAAAGAAAACCGCGGCTCCAGGACATGGACCCAGGTTGCCCTTTGGTCATCCAGCTCCTGCCTCCCCTTAACTGGCTACCAAGCTGCAGACTTTCCTTTGTAGATCCACCTTCCTTGAGTCTTCATCCATACCATTCTACCCCTTAACCAGCCGTGACTTCCCAGACCCCTTTAACCAGTCCAAGGTCTCCATCCTGTAGCTGCCAACCTTGCTCCTTGCTCTTTGCCTGGAGAAGCGATCTGGACCAAACAGGAGCCATCCAGACGGAAGTTCAGGACTCTCCCCTCCTGCACACCAGCTCCAGAGGCAGCCCAAAGCCAAGGATTAAGTAATTGACTCTGGGATACAAAAGGTCTTCCCCTTGGCCTGAAGGTGAAAACAACTTCCGTGCAGTTCATGCCCCAGGGCTCCCTGGGCAATTAGGCTACAGCTGATCTCCTGTTGAGACCACATCCTCCTCTGTTAGTTTTTCCTGACTGTCCTATCCAGCTTTCCTCTCGGCTCCTTCTCCTGAAAATGTTCCCCCCCAAAACACTTGCCCAAGAATCCTGTCTCAGTTTCTGCTTCTTGGGGATCCAGTCTATGATTACTCCTTCATTCACTCATCTTCCCTCTACCTCCCCTGAGAGGGGTCATGTCCCAAAGACAGTATTTTTTTCTTTTTTTCTCTTAACGGCTGCACCTGCAGCATATCAAAGTTCCCAGGCTAGGGGTCGAAGAAGAGCTGCAGCTGCCGGCCTACACCACAGTCACGCATGATCCGAGCCACATCTGCGACCTACTGCATCTTGAGGCCACGCCAGAATCCTTAACCTACTGAGTGAGGCCAGGGATCAAACCTGCACCCTCACAGGGACAATGTCGGGTCTTTAACCCATTTAGCCACAATGGGAACTCCCCAAAGACAATGTTTGAGTCTTCATGAAGTTAACACTGCCCCTGGACTTTTCAGTAAATAAACTGTGGAATGATCTTTCTTGCTTAAGCCAGGTGGGGTTGGGTTTTGAGTTACTTCTACTAAAGAGTGTTAATATAAATCCCGGTTCATTTTTTCTTTATTCTGTAAATATGCATTGAGCACCTACTGTGTTCCAGCTACTTTGCTCGGATCTGTGGACACGATGGTAGAAAAGACACAGCCCCTCCTTTCAAATAACTTTCAATCTTCAAGGAGATCCCAATGACAACGCAGAGTGGTAACTGCAATCCAAAAGAGGGTGTTAATGGATGGCACAAGAGGAGCAACTAGCTCTTTCTTATGGGCACAGGCCAGAGAGTGGGGATACCACTAACGGAAGATTTCCTAGAGGAGGCGATATCTGACCTAAAACTCAGAGGCAAGAAGTTATCAAGGGGAAAAGCATCCCAGGCAGAGGGATGAGGTGTACAATGAGCAAAGGCAAGAGATGGTTCATCGCCGTCTGCGGAGTCCAGGAAGATCAGCATGACTGGAGTAGGGGCTGTTTACCTGCCTGAGGATGGATTCTGCCTCAAGGCTTTCCCTGAGGAGCAGGGAGAAGTCCAGGGGCTGGGGCACCTCTAGGCACAGCCCTCCAACCAGTGGAAATGGAGTCGGTAGTTACATGCCCAGTGTCATCTGTGAGGACAATTCTGAGAAGGCTGCTACAGGGACCCTCAGACAGTGTCCAGGGGACTAAGCCCCGAGGTCCACCAGAGCGAGGAGCTCAGTCCAGCCCTGTATGGAATTCGCTCTTCTGTTGACCTCAACTCCTGCTTTCCTCACTCTCACCCCTGGGATCATCTTCCAAATGAACCGCCTCCACCCCAACCCACGGCTCACACTCGGCTCTCTGGAGAACCCAAACTAAGGCTGCCTTGTTGAGCAGTTTGAACTTTCTCCCGAGGGCAGTGGGGAGCCAAAAAAGGATTCTGAGCAAGAGAGAGACATATTCATCACTGTACTTCAGAAAGATCTGTCCAGGCTGCCCTGCAAAACACGAATCTAAGCAAGAAACGATGATGGCATGGACTAATGGAAATACGGACTCAAGACTGAAAAAGAAAATGGAACAGAAAGAACATAATGACTGACTGGATATGGGGATTCAAGGAGAGGAAGGAATCCAGAATGGCAGATGGAAAAGGAGCAGACTGTAATGAAGAGGCCCTCAGAGGCAGCTGCACTCTAAAGAATAAGCAAAAGGTGACTTCTCTCTTCTTTATTCACTTATTCGCTCATCAAAATCATTATTTCTTTTATATGTCAAATCGGAACAGATATTCATTTAATTCCATAGCATCTACAGCACCATAATTGGTGCCACAGGAGTATATGTGCACGTGCGCACGTGCTACACACACACACAGATATGGTCCTTGATCTAAAGCAGTTTACAATCTACTTACGGAGAAAAGGTACAGCTATAGTAAACAAGCAGGCAAACCTAATAAATGTAACAATTACAAGAAAATGTTATAAATGATACTATAAATTCTAAGGAGGTTGCCCAAAGCAAAAAAGTCGTCAGTGAGGTCTGCATTTCATGGTGTGGATGAGCATGAATTAATAGTTTATTTACTTATTAAAGCTTATTCTGTGCAAGTAGAGCATTTTATGTGTTATATTATATAATCCCTACAATGGTCCTTTGTGATTGGCATCATTAATACCATTTTTTCCCAAAAGCGAGGAGAATAGTGTGTGTGTGTGTGTGTGTGTGTGTGTGTGTGTGTGTGTGTGTAGTGGATGGTAGGAAGTTTAGTCCAGAGAAAGTGGAGGAATTGTGCTGGGTTATGACCTTAGAAGGAAGGAGAGGCAGCTGAATGAGGCAGAGTCTGTCATGCCCACCTAGAGTTAGAATTAGATGCTGTGATGGTTAATTTTATGTGCCAACTTGACTGCGCTAAGAGATGCCTGGAAAGCTAGTAAAGCATTATTTCTGAATGTGTCCGCAGGCAAGTTTCTGGAAGAGATCAGTGTAACTCAGGGACCAAGTAAAGAAGATGTAGGTGGCCAGCGTGGGTGGCCATCAACCAGCCAACTCGTGGTCAAAATGCAAGAGAAAGGTGAAGGAAGAGCGAATTCTCTCTTTTTGAGCTGGGATGTCCATCCTCTCCTGACTTTAGACATCCAGGTTCCTGGTTCTCAGGCCTTCATGCTCAGCCTGAATTACAACACCCACTATTCTGGATCTCCAGCTGGCAGCCAGCAGATCGTGGGACTTTTCAGCCTCCACATCTGTGAGGGCCAATTCCTATTTCATATATAATATATATTATTCTAACATATAATATATATTACATGCACACATATATAAGTGTACGTAATATATACACTTCTAGAGAACCCTAATAAAAACGGGATATGGAAAAAAGAAACATTATATACTCTTAGGGCAGTGGAAGATCGATCAACATGCTCATAAAATATGCCTCCAGTAACTTCAGGCCAAGTTCACTGGATTAAGAATAATTGCCCAGGAGACTATCAAGAAATTAAATTATGACACTGGATTAAGATGGCGGAATAGAAAGACTGGAGCTCAACTTCTCTCCCAAAAAACAGCAAAAATACAGCCAAATGCCGAACAACCTTCAACCAAATGGACTGTAAACTTCCAAAAAAGATACTCTGCTCCAGAAGACACAGCGGAGACCACATCAAGAGGTAGGAGGGGCGATTACGCGATAGAAGCAACCCCATACCTCCCAGGTGGGAAGCCCCACAGACTGGAAAGTAACTGCATCACAGAGACTCAGCTACAGGACTGAGAGTTCTGAGCCTCAC
>PVHT020000230.1:4201990-4233848 GCA_004024745.2 Catagonus wagneri | reverse complement strand
TCAAAATAGAATTACCATTTGATCCAGCAATCCCACTCCTGGGCATCTATCCAGCAGACACCATGACCCGAAAAGACACCTGTACTCCTGTGTTCATTGCAGCGCTCTATGCAATAGCCAGGTCATGGAAACAACCTAAATGCCCATCCACAGAAGAGTGGTTAGGGAAGATATGGTACATACACACAATGGAATGTTAATCAGCCATTAAAAGGAACGAATTACCAACATTTATAGCAACATGGATGGACTTAGAAATTATTATGCAAAGTGAAACCAGTCAGACAATTAGACAGCAACACCCAATGATACCACTTACATGTGGAAACCAGAAGACACAATGAACCTTCTTACAGAACAGACAATGACTCACAGACTTTGGAAAACCTTGGTTTTTCAAATAAGACAATCTGGGGGGGTGGGGGGATGCACTAGGGGTTTGGGATACAAAATCTGTAAAATTGACTTGTGATGATTTATGTACACCTATAATTGAAATAAAATCCATTAAGAGGAAAAAAAAAAAAAGAAATTAAATTATGCAGTCATGAAGGCCCACACTAACTGCAATAGAAAATTAGAGAAAACCTGGAGAAATATCCAATGGCTACTTGGTGCTGTATTTAAAAAAAAAAAAAAAAGAAGAAGAAATGTCAAGGTTTAGATCAAGGGTTTTGGAAGGACAGTGCCCTTAATGGAATGGAAACAGCATTTTGAACGAACAATACTGAGGGCAAGAGGGTAGCTCTAGGAGACCCTCCAGGTTGCCCTAGAACTGTGACAACTTTTACTCCCTTCGCCTCCGCTCCATCCTCAGAGTGGATGTGTGAGTGTTGTGTGGCCCTGTGTGTGTTAGACATACAATAGGCTCCTGCTGAAAGAACGGGAAAGGGGTGAGGAATGGTACACCAAGAACGAACAGCATCTCCCCCTCTTCTCCATTGCCTGTTTACTCTCGAGAGTCGCACAGACCCTGGTAGAAGGGGGAGGAGCACCAAATTTGGAATCAGAGGATTCAACGTCCAAACTGTGGCTTCTGTCCTTACCATTTCTATACTTCGGACAAGTCGATGACTACCTCTAAACTTCAGCTTCCTCCTCTGCAAAAGGAAAATAGCAACTCCTGCCCTCCCGCTTAAAATGACTAAAAATACTCTTAAATCACCTGTGTAAACTGAGCTCAAGGACTTTAATCATTTCCATGGGGATTTCTCTTCCCCATGGGGCTCTGTCAGTTTTTTTTCAGAATCTCTCGTCTCCCTCAACCCAAATCTGCTAGATGTTTCCAATAGTTATGTGTTTGTTATTTAGAACCACAGACCCAAATCTCTCCTTTAAAGAAGGTCAAAAGCATTTCTCTTTTCCCCCTTCCTCCCTCAATACACTGATCCTTAATAAGAGCATGACGGCACTTAGCTAGACATTTAAAGGAACACCCATTAGGGCTCATTTATTTCCAACAATGAATTAAGCAAATGATGAACAACAGGATGAACCATGAGAGTTTATTCTGCTCAATTCTCACTTCATTAAACGAAATAAGCATATTCAATGTAGAACCATAATCACAGAATGTAGTCAGGGGCTTGCAAATTTGCACCAGTTGCATTTTCACTTAACTCTTAACCTTTCTTCTTTCTTTCTTTTTTCAATATACAGAAAGGGAGTTAGCCTCATCTCTTCTAAGTCAGTCCAACCATATCAAGTCTCTGCCTTCCTCACATTTAAGCCTTTAAAGGCTCCTAGCACAGTTCTTGACTCACAACAAGCACTCAATTAATACATATTCATAGAAGGATTGAGTGGGGAAAAAGAATGAAAATGGCTATCATTTCACCAAGAAATAAAATAAATACTTAAAAGCAAAGGAATGTCATGGACTCCTTTCTGTCCATCCTGGCAAAATTCCATGAAATTTTACAAATCTGTGCACCATGTTCTCAAGCTCTAATTCTCATCGCACTCAACCACACTGGGAAATACAGGAGAATATCTATAAGTATTTCTGCATCTTCGACACCCAAATTCACGAGTGAACAGGATCTAAGAAGACTCTAGAATAGTTCCTAGTAGTGAATTTGGCTACATGGATGCACAGCTCAGAGGTTCTGGTTGCAGAATTAAGTTCTCTTGATAGAGCCCAAGCTAGGAGAAGGAGCTGTGGCTGTGAGGCAAGAGGGCAGTGGAAAATGTGCATGCTCTGGGTTAAGGTTCTTTGTAGAGATAATGACATTGTGCAGACCATGTTGAAATGTTGGGTCCACAATAGTATACATGTCTGTTCTATAAGGATAGCTTCTCAGTGAAGGAATAGAAACTACTCAAATACCATATGATGCTTTCCACTTGTCCTGCCACTGCCCAGCACACATACCTGTCTGTGCATGAAACTCTGAGAGACCCATTTCTTTGGCTCTCAAACCATATACATTCATCCAATTATTTGGTGGCTATTTATTAAGCATCGACTGTGTTCTAAGGACTGTGCCAGGGATACAAAGGCAAACGAGACATAGTCCCTGCCTTCGAGAGACTAGGGAAAACACTGGTGAGACAAAAATATTACTGAAAACAGTTGCTGGGGACGTTAAACTGCCAGCAATACAGCCTTATTAGGTTTTCTCTTCTCTGAGAAGAGCAAACCTGCCTGTTAGGCCCCAAAGAATTTCCTCAGGATTCTTTTTGCTTGTAGTTTAAGGTTTGTAACACCAGAGGGCACAACTGAGTCTTAGATGAAGTAATTAAGTTCTCTTAGTTTGAAAAGCTTAAAAAAAAAAAAAGCATGGGTGAACATGTGCCGCTTAAAATACCATTTATAAGGTAGACAAAATTTAAATATCCATGTGAAATAATTAAATATTAAAATAACAATAAAAATTCCACAAGTCTACCACATGCCCTTTTAGAGGACTTTTAACCTCCTGATCACATTTATTTTTTAATTTTGCTCATTTAGAAACTTGAAGGTCTTTCCTTATTAGGCACCAGTATTTCCCTCATCCCTACCTTAGATCTTTAACATCTGGCACTAGGTATGCTGTGCTTTTCTGCCTACTCCCCTGACCTGCAGTGTTGTTTCAGGTTGTTACTTTATCAATTTAATTCTTCATTAAACTTTGTTTCAAAGTAGGGTTTACATTCTCCAACCTGACATTTTCTGAATCTAAAACAAACTCTCTAAACAGTGGTTCTCGACTGGGGACAGTTTTACCCCCCAGAGGACATCTGGCAATGCCTGCGGGCGTTCCTGACGGTCACAACTGCAGAGCGGAGGGAAAGGGTGCCACTGGCACACAGAGGGTAGACGCCAGGAATGTCGCGGCAAGCCATCCTCAAAGGCAGAGGACCCCCCCCCCATGATAAAGAATCACTCAGCCCCCGCTGTCGGGAAGTTGAGAAACTGACTTAGCAGAGGAGGCAGGAGGAGTCCTATCAAAGCAGACCTGGGTGTGTTGAGAAAATGCAGGTTTCTTCCCCGAAATTTCCATGTAATGGTCCAAGTGAACTGCCATGAGACAGAAGCTTCGCTTTTAAAGATCAGTATTACAATGGACCTCTTCTTCCTTAAGAGTCATAACATAGCCCAAACATAACCTCACAAATACCATTTTTTATGCAGATCAGAACTTTAGGTGTTTCACACTTTATTAAGAATTAGTTGCCTATTAGCCAACTAGCCGACTAGCCGGGAACAAGATGGGATGCCAGCTGTGTGAAAAGAAGCCTTTAACTGCAGGAGGGTGTTCTGCTGAGTGAAATAAGCCAGAAAGAGAAAGACAAATACTACAGGTTTTCACTTATATGTGGAATCTAAGAAATGAAACAAAACGAACTGATATAACAAAACAGAAATGGACTCGCAGATATCAAACTAGTGGTTACTTTGGGAGTTCCCACTGTGGCTCAGAGGGTTAAGAACCCGGCATAGTGTCTGTGAGCTTGTGGGTTTGATACCTTGCCTCGCTCAGTGGGTTACGGATCCGGTGCTGCTGTGAGCTGACAGGCTTGGATCCCACGTTGCTGTGGCTGTGGCATAGGCTGGCAGCTGCAGCTCTGATTGGACCCCCAGCCGGGAACTTTTATACGTTGCTGGTGCAGCCATAAAAAGAAAAAAAAAGAAAAAGAAACCAATCCATTGTACTGGAGGGGGAAGGGTAGGGGTGAAATATGTGAAAACTACGTGAAAGGCGTCAAAGGTACAAAATACTAGGTATAAAATAAACAGGTTACAAGGATGCAGTCTACAGCACAGCAAACAGAATTAATATTTTATAGTAAGTTTGTATGGAGTGTATTCTAAAAAAAAAAATTTCAAACTGTTATTTTGTACACCTGAAACTATTATAATATTGCAAGTCAACTAACTTTAATTTTTAATTAAAAAACAAAAAGGAAGCCTTTAACTGCAGAGGTGGGGAACAGCAGCATAGACATATTTGCTTTAGAGGTTTCCCTGACGATGTTGAACTTTCCCTGAGCCCTGCGTTCCCAGAAAGCAGCTACTGTGAAGAAATCGCCTCCAAGAAAGGGCAAACACCAAGAGGCACCTGCCCTCGCAGAGGCCGCATGACACGGGTAACGCTCGCTCCCACCTTTCCTTAGGACTCCTTGTTTACTGGCTTTTCTCTAAAACTTGAGGTTTTCTTTGAGATGGTCCTCACTGAGGAACACTCCCCCTGTCGTGACAGCCTCCATGAAACCATCTCCTGTGCTCTTCCACAGCCTGCTTCCTCTCGGTTCCTTCACTGCAGGGGAGGCAGCCGGGCCCCAGGGCTGCTCAGAGGAAGACCAGTCTGTCTGCTCCAGGCTGCGCAGCCCTTGCTGAGAGAGAGGAGAGGAGCAGGTCCCCCGCCATCAGCCTTCCACAACCAAATCTGCTCGGGCAGATACCGGTCATGAGGTGTCTGTCCTGAGAGTCCTGCCCCGGTCCAGGTGACAGGCTCTCTCTTCTGTGAAAGGAAAGTCGAAATGGGGTCAGTATTGCTAAGAGGTCTCTCAAATGGAACCGGGAGGCCACCTAGGAAGTGTGACTTACACGTGTCTCAGCCTGGATGGAAACTGCGTTTTGACCACTTATGCTCTGACCTAGAACACCCCGATGTTCTGGACGCTCAAGACCCGCATCGGACCGGTTCCCTTAAATAACCTGTGACAGCCTATTTCTTCAAGACAACTACTTCCTTTCTGGTGCCAGAGTCAATCAAAATCCCTGCCAGACAGTTTTAGCAACCTTGGGACTTTTTCCTCGATAAGCCCGATTCTCTCCTTTCCCCAGAATGCACCTCCCGAATTACGGCTCCTAAAACCCCAAATAAAGCTCTCTGTTCTCTGCGGCCTCGATACCGACTATTGCTTGACACCTGCACACCACTGCCGCTCTGCCAGGTTGGAGTGGGAGGGCAGCACACAGGGCAGACAGGACGGGAGCCCCAGGGGATGATCGACAGGTCAGATGACTTCCTGCAGGAGCCACCTCGTCCCGGGGCTGTGAGGGACTCAGCAGGCTGGGTGCTGGGTGGACGGCAGGGTGGGGTCAGCTCCCAGGAGCTCCTTGGCAGGTGCCACTTTCCAAGCTCGTTACACACGTCCCTGAAAGAGCCTCCCAGGTCACTCCATACCTAATTCCAAGGGCTTTGCCCTCTCACTCTCTCCTTCCATTTTCTCTCTCATCTCAACCACTGCAGAAACAGTAAGGCCTACCTGTCCTGCAGCTTTCCTTTTTGATTTTCAAAAACATAGTTTGGATGTCGAAGGAATTGAAAGCTAACTCTTCTGTCTTTACATTCTTACACTGAAATCCCCATTCCCTCCCTAAAATCCCAATTCCCTCTAGTCTGTCCTAGACAGACCAGGGAAAGGATCAGGGGGGTGGGCGGGAAAATGAGAAAATCATCAAGATTAATACTAAAGTGAAACCTGACACTAATTCACAGAGTTCAATGACCATTAACTACTTACCCATTAAGTATGGATAACTAGGTGAGTATAAGGTGATACTGAGAAGGAAAAGAGAAAGATGATTCTAAAGTGTTGAGTCAGGGGGACGGTGAGGATGGAAGGTAGTGACCTGAGCAGAAATGGGCAAGTTGGGAGGTGAGGTGGGTCCAGGGAAGATGACGACCAGGACCTGGTAGGTTGAGATGACAGGAAGGCGTCCAAGTGGAAAATCTTCTACTCTGTGGTCTATGGAGGTAGAGCTCAGGCAGCAATTAGGGCTGCAGGCACTACCTACAGGGCTTCTGTTTAGCATCACACATTAGCAGTAGTCACCCAGCGATAAAGAGTAAAGAGGGAGACACAACTGCTAAAAATCAAAAAGGACCCACATTTAGGAGGCAAGCTTTAAGAAGAAAACTCAACAATGGGGCAGAAGAAACTAGAAGAAAACGAAAGAAGTGTATTTTCACAAAAGTCCAAGAAAAAAATTCTTTTCAAGTTGGAGGAAACAGTCCCTTATGTCCAAATGCTGCAAAGAGGCCAAGATAGGAGAGCCTGAGAGAAAGCAATTGAATTTGATGGCCAGAATATTGCCAGGGGACCTCCGAGAATGGCTGGAGTGAGGGAGGAAGAGTGTTAATCAAACCTCTGGCCCTGCTGGCCCTTACCAGCCTGGGACGTCATCCAGGTAGTTTGGGAAGCTTCCAAGAGCATCGTTATTCACAGAAGTCACCACTAAACAACTTTTTTTTTTTAACAGAAGAACAACTTCCACAGTAAAGGTTTATATTTGCAATTTGAGTTTGAACATAAGTTAAGTGTAATGGTGGGAAACACACTGGACTTAAATTCCAGTCCTTGGGAGTTCCTGTTGTGGCTCATTGGTAAGGAACCTGACTAGTATCTACGAGGACACAGGTTCAATTCCTGGCCTTGCTCAATGGGTTAAGGATCCAGCATGCAAGGAAGAATATCCCAGGATGCCCTAAATAAACTCATCAAGGCTGCTTGGAACATCGGTTATGTTCAGATTTTGAGCAGAGGGACAGGATGTTTTTACATTATAACATAAGATAAGGAGGTACATTATGGAACAGAATGACGTCTGGGATAAAGCCCATGACTTTGAAGTCATTTCAGCATCACAGCAGATCATCCGAGACCGCACCAGCTGAGGTCAACGGACATTTTTTAAAACTCTCATTCGCTGTTACGTGTACTTCAGCGGGAACTTTTGTCTTTTTTTTTTTGTTATTTTAGGGCCACATCCGCGGCATGTGGAGGTTCCCAGGCTAGGGGTCTTATTAGACCCTACGCCACAGCCACAGCAACGCAGGATCCTTAACTCTCAGTGGGAACTTTTAAATAGCACTACTGGCTCTTATTCTCTTTTTCGCTGAAGATATATTAAGTCCACTTCATCTCTGTTTAGGACTGATGTCCCGCTTTACCAGCCGACTTCTGTTCTCATCATTAGTTGCCTACTTGACCAGTAGTTAGTTTGAAGAACTCACTTGATGTGCTTGTTTCTGTATTTGCCTTGTTCTCTTTTTTCATCAAATCTTGTAAATATCTTTCAGAACGGGTACATTGTCTAGGACTCCTGGGCAATGTACACACCTGTATTTTGTGTACCATAGATACTCAATCCATTATACTGAACCACAGCAAAGACTGCAGACAGGTAATTATTACTATTGGTTTTAAAAAGTCACATCATGGAAACTTACTATTTAAAAGTATGATTTTAGGGAGTTCCCATTGTGGCTCAGTGGATTACTAACTCTATTAGTAACCATGAAGATGCAGGTTTGATCCCTGGCTTCATTCAGAGGGTTAAGGATCTGGTGTTGCTGTGAGCTGTGGTGTAGGTTGAAGATGAGGCTCAGATACAGTGTTGCTGTGGCTGTGGTGTAGGCCAGCAGCTATAGCTTCAATTCGACCTCTATCCTGGGAACTTCCATATGCTGAGGGTGCAGCCCTAAAAAGCAAAAAAAATAAAAGTATGATTTTAGAAGATACTATCTCATCTGAATTTCCCAACAACTTAGTGAGGTAAGTCAAAACACAAGCCACAAAGTCAGAACTAGAAATCATATCTATCTCCAGAATACTTTTCATTTAGACAATCGATCCAAAAATATTTACTGAGCCTCTACTAAACCCCTCTTTTGGCTTTGGGAAACATGATAGATACATATGTACATACATACGTAGATGATAGATACAGAAATAGAGACATACAGAGATATAAATTTATCTCTCCATGGAGGAAGACTAGGCACATAATTAACTAATCACCATTTATTAATTGCTGAAAGAAGTCCAGGGGGCTGTGGAAGCAATGCAAATAATAGTATTTGGGTTAATGAATATTAGCTCCACACCTGCTCACTACAAAATCTGCCCTTAGATGCCTCTCTTCTATCGCCCTGGGTCCATTTTATGTCAGGAGAAGAAAATGGGTCTAGGAAACTCCTAGAGCTGAAGAGAAGCCAAATAATGCGAACCAAGATGTGGCCAAAGATCTATTTAACAACTCAGCCTGTCTTGCTCAGGGAGGACAAGGTACACATGTAGCCTTATCAACATAAGAATGTGCTTCTTCTTCTTTATTACCTTGTTTGCCATGGACTTGTATTTTGATGGGGCAATTTTCAGCCCTTAAACACCGGACTGCTACTAATAACAAAAATAATAGCACAACTGTGTTTAGGTTTAATTTATGGGTATCTAACAGAACTTCAAGTATGGATTTCTCCAGTTGCAGCTGCTATTTTATTGGAACTAACCCATTTGGCACCCAACCCTACTGGAGTAGAGAAGTAATGCAAATGACCCCATACACTTATCTCAACCCTACAGATTCCCTGTAACACAGAGCCTGATGACCACCAATCGCTGACACAGGCTGACAGGTACTTTCCTCTGCAGCCTTGTTTTAGTAAAGCTTCAGTAGAGAGGACAAGCTAAACTTAAATTTTTTTAAATCCCACTGACTTTTTTTTATTACTCAATGAATTTTATTACATTTATAGTTGTACAATGACCATCACAACCAAACTTTGTAGCATTTCCATCAACTGACTTTTTAAAAGAACTCTCTTACCTTCCTTTCCTGTCTGCAGTTGGACAAGCGAACTTCTCCTGAGTCCACCAGGGGTCGTTGTTCTGCAAGCAGTGACCAGAGGGAAGCCGCCTTCCACTTCCAAGCAGAATGAAACTGCTGGTGAATGCAACAAAAACGATCTTTTCAAAATAAGTTTTCCAACCTTGAAAACATTATGCTAAGTGAAAGAAGACAGACACAAAGGTCACATATTTCATGATTCTATTTATGTGAAAGATCTATAGTAGGCAGTCCACAGAGACAGAAAGCAGATCTGGGGTTGAAGGGACTAGGGGAAGAGGGGTGGGGGAAAGAGAGTGGCTGTTTAATAGGTTCAGGGTTTCCTTTTGAGGTGATGATAAAGTTCAGGAATTAGTGGTAACAGCTGTACCACATTATGACTATATTTAGTTCTACTGAACTGCACATTTTAAAATTAAGATGGTCAATTTTGTGTTATGTACATTTCATGACAAAAAAAAAATCTTTTCTAGTGTTCCTTGTTCTCTGGTATTTATACCGGTCCTACTTCAGAGAAAACTCTTATTTAGAGAATTTTGGACCCTACAAGACATGACATCAGGTCTGTGTTTGTCAAATCTTGATTCCATTCTGAGGAAGCTCCCGACCCGAGTCCCACATCCTGAAACGTCTTAATCCCAACCTCACACCCTCTTTTGCCCACTTCTTGCTCCAGCCTTGGCTGCGTGGTCAGGATCACACCTCGTCTGCACCATAAGGTTCTCTACTCCATGGGACAGAGCCTGTGGGATCCTGCCCAGCACATGTGCCACCGGAAGTGCCCAGGAGTTAAGAGTGGGGACTGCAGGCTGGTGGGCAACCCCACCTGCCTGTGTCCTTGGCCAGAGCATGCTGAGATACATTCTGTATGGCTCCTCAAAAGACATCAGTGAAATAAGGGAGAGCTCCAGTTTCTCACGGAAGTAACCAACTCCAGATCACCCTCCTAGAAGGTTCTTTCCCCTTCACTCTCCCCAGTCCCTACCTATGGTCCCTGGAGTCCCTCCCCATGTATAAATGCGAAAAAAAAAAAAAAAGGCACTGCCTCAGGATCTGCTTTCCAAAGGAAAGACCATGCTTTCAGAGAGCCCACAGGTGACAGAAAATATCAGATGGAAGAGGAGGTCATTGAGGTTTTCAGCTTCTAACATAGCTCCTCTGCCTTCCCATTTGATGCTAGAGTCATGGTCCACCATTCCTCATATAACCTACAATTACACACACACACACACACACACACACACACACACACACACACAAGGGTTCTCGTCCTTATTTCTTGATCCACGTGAGGATGAGGAAGGTATATTGCCTTGAAATCAGGAACACCGAGATGAATGCTGAGGCTGCACAGGACCCCCATTTGTGTAACCTGATGCAGGGGTTAAGAACGATAATTAAAAAGTAAGGATAACAGCAGGACCTTCTGGGGTTGCCATGAGGGTTAGATGATTAAGTTTTCAAATCAAGTTACAGAGTAGAGAGTTCCCTTCTCATCACTGGTTTCCTTCTCCTCTGCTTGAAATTACTTCAGGATGAACCCAGAAAGAGCTCAGGCAGATTCTGCAATCTTTCTGTCAGTATTCTTATCTATAAAATGGGGAGAACAACCTTGTTTCACATGAGCTTTAAACGCAATGGAACCTGTGTACTCACCTATCACCCCTATCAGTGAAGATTTATTTCAGTTTTATCAGTCTGTACGAATCCCCCCACAACTCTAGCTTCCTTTCAAGGTCAACATTAAGTGCTGCTTCCTGTACAGACTCATATGATACTGCTCCCCTTTGTACCTTTTATCTCTTTAAACTTTCATCATACTGAGCTGAGACCTTGTATCTCATACTTACCTCACTCTGCGTATACAAGAACCGCAAAGTGTCTTTCATAGCTTCCCCATTCTTTCCTTACAGACCACTTTAAGCGCCTTCAGGTAAGAGCGCTATCTTACTCACCATCTACGTAGCACCTGCGGTTAGGGCTGCCTCACTGCACACCTCCAAGGCGCTCGCTGTAGTGAATGAGAACTACAGCCTCTAGAATCATACAGTGCGCAGACCAGCCCGTATGTGTATTATATACACACATAGTGTGCATATAAGGGACTCTCAACAACTACGTGTCAGATTTTTCTTTTTTATACTGAAGTGTAGTTAATTTACATTGTTGTGTTAGTTTCAGGTGTACAGCAGAGTGATTTAATTATCTATATATTCTTTTTCAGATTTTTTTCCATTATAGGTTATTATAAGATATTGAATATTGTTCCCTGTGCTATACCGTACATCCTTGTTGTTTATCTGTCGTATATACAGCAGTGTGTACCTGTTAATCCCAAATTCCTAATTTATCTCTCCCCACACCTGCCGCTATCCAGCCTGGTAACAGTAACTTTATATTAAATAAACCTCTCCATTCCTCGTATTACTGATTTGTATATCAAGGGTTTCTAGCCAGAGAGCCCTTTTTCTAATGGACATTACACATTATACAATGCATTATACAATACAATACAGATCTCTCCCTAGTGGAAGGGAGAGAAAGAAGAGGATGGATCCTGGCTTCCTTAGAACCCCCACCAGCTCACCCACCTCAGCAAGTCTTTGACGCACCTCCAGTGAAGCCAGGACTAGGTCATCTCCTCCTTTGAGGCAGAGCTGACATTCCTGTCTATTTCCTCAGCACCCAGAGGGCAGCCCCAGTGGTAAATTGATGTGGCTCTGAGGGGCACAAACATCTGAGATGAGCGGGACTCAGGTGTGGACATCACACTCCTCTTCATCAGTGTCATCGCAAAGAACAGACACGGGGAATGTGAGACAAGAGACAGAAAGAAGTTCAGGAAATGATGATCTTGTGTGTGATGGCAGTGAAAGTGTGACTTAAAACTCACCCCAAAGTAAAACTGAAGGCAAGTAGAAAGGAGACACAGAGGAATATCTTTGCTTTACCACCATCCCAAGCTGCCACCTTGCTGGTGGTAGGGTCTATACGTGCACATGTGCCTGCTGAGTCTAGTGTGGGCTGGATCCTTAGGATTCCATCTGGCTGCGCAGAATGACAAATCCAATGTCGAGTGGCTTATCTGAATCACACAACCACAAGTCATCAGGTCAGCAGTGCAGGGCTGGGATGTCAGCTCCAATATTCTGTCAGGAAGGTGGACTTTCTACTTAGCCACCCTTGACATATGCATTTGTCCTACCCCTGTCATTTTATGGCACAATTTTGTCATCATGCCTATGTTCAGGGTAAAAATAAGGAAAATGTAGGGAGTTCCTTGTTTGTCTCTTTTTCCAAGAGGCCAAAGGCTTTTACAGGAGCTCCTCGAATACGGCTCTCCAATGTCCTCCTCAGAATCCACAGCACATTCCTTTTCAAACTCTCAGGCAAAACACCTCATTGTTTACAAATCCAGCAGCTATCTTTTACTGAGCAACTACTATGAGCCAGGCATTCTGATAACCACTTTACATGCATGATTTCCTGTGTTCCCTTTCTATTACTTTGAAAATTATTTATTAAACACCTAATATGTACAAAGAGTAAAACGCCAGGGAAGAGAGTCAGTCGCAACCCAGAACTTGTACATTTCCAAAGACTTTCACAACTAAGAGCTAAACCATGAATGAATTACAGGGCCTTCCCAAAAGCTTTATATCTTGAGATAAGCCACAAAACAAGGGGGAAAAAGCCAGGGACATTCTGTTGCAGAAGAGCAGTTGCTTATTAAATTTTATTTTAGTCAAAGACAGAACTTTCCGTTCATCAAAAACTGACCCAAAAATGTATCTAATCAGAATTGCCGACATTATATAATAATTTTACCTACATGTATCACTTTCTCTCTTTGCGAGCCAGTTAATGGGAAAGCTTGGTTGCTTTGCATATGCTCAACATTTGCAGAGAAAAAATTAGAAAGAACTCCAACACTGTCCAGGTGGTTCTTCTCTGGTGTACATGCCGGGAGGTGAACAAAACAGCCAAGGACTGTGCCCCTAAGAGGTCTATACGTGGCTGAGAACCTAAATTCTAGCTGCATTTATGTACATTATTATACAGAAAATGTAGTGTTATTATTTTATAGTCACACCTTGTATATGTCATAATTAATATTTATTAAAACATCTTAAGTAATAATGTCAATTGACTGGACCAATCAATTTCCAAAACAGTTTCAAATGCATCATGTCATTAACCTGCATTTCAACTATCAAGGTGAGTACCACTGATCTAATTTTACAAATGAAGAAACTGAGGCTCAGGAAAGCTTAGGGATGTCAGGGTCAGACAGCCAGTAGTCAGAGAGCTGAGGTTTGCACCTGGATCTTCTGGTTCCATGTCCAGAGTTCTGTCTTTGCTCTTCCAAGGACACAACCTGGAAGCTCCGGGCTGTCCCAGTTTTACAAGTCCTATCCCCTTGTCCCCATGGATACACTCATACCTGACTCATCAATTAACCCAATTTCAGTTCAGAAAAAGCGGTCATATTTTGACCACACACCCGGCAATGCTGACCACAAAGTCCTCAGGCAATGTTCTCTCACAACCAGGATAAGTGGCAGCAAGCTCTCAGACTCAAGCCACTGTCGTCAGATGGGGAAGAGAAAAGAGAAAAAGGCAGCAATATTCCGGAGGCCATTTGGTCTGCTGGTTGATTGAGTCTGTTTATACTCCACTCTGTCAGTGGAAGACAGAGCTTTTTAAAGCTCTGCTTGATGAACCCGGGTCACACATCCAAAGGCAGAAAATATCCTCTCAGCCTCGCCGTTTCTTCCTACTGGCCTCCTTTCAGCAGTGTTTTCCTCTTTAGCGGGGTTTCTGGACATCAGCACTACGACCAAATCATTCTTTGTTGCTGGGGACTCTCCTGTGCACTGCAGGATGTCTAATAGCATCTCCAAACTCTACCTACTGGATTCCAGTAGTTCCCTTCCAGCTGTGATAACCAAAAATGCTTTAGAAATAACCAGTCCCCTGGGGCGGGGGGCAGGCAAAATCGCCCCCAGTTGGGAATACTGGTCTTCATACAACTAGGAGAGAAGACAGGAAAGCACAGACACACTGGATTATCTCACTAAGGACAAGGGGCCAAGGCACCTCCCTGTTCTACCAGTCACATCAGGGCAATAATGTAAGAACCAAGTACGCCAGGTGCTCTTCTAATGCTTTACTGAACTCTCTCTCATTTCACCACTTCTTGACAAGAGCGTATTTCCAGCCCCACGTTCAAAAGTGAGGAGGGAAAAAAAAAAGGGTGTGTACAGAGTTTAAATAACTCGCTCTAAACTAGCGGCAAAGTGACAGATCCATTTCAAACTCAGGTTTGATACCTCTAAATCCCACGTACCTTCAAATACACCATCTGGCTCTAATCGGTTGTTTCATCTCTACTGCTTATCATCTCTGTTCCTGAAAGGTGAGCATCTCGCCCAGAGCTGTGATGTTAAGGTCAGTGTTGGGATGCAGATGTGCTTTTTGTACAATCCAGCCCAGGAGAAGCCATGCAAACGTAACTTGGGCTCTGCGCTTTCCACACCCCTGGTCTGTGCATGTGATGAGAAAAACAGCCAAAAGCAGAGTGTTTTGTACAGGTGAGGACTCCTACTCTGAGGTCAGACAGGCCTGCAACTAAATCCCATCTCTGTCACTTCCCAAGTTCATGAACTTGAGCAAGACCCTCTCTTGGTCTTTAGTTCCCTCACCTGTAAAAGGAGATGGTACTATCCATTTCCTAGGTGGCTGAGTTGATGAAATGAGGCAGTACAAATAAAGCACCTAGCGTATTGGAAGAGTTCAAAAAAGGTAAGCTCTTGTGTTTTTTGTTCGTTTTGTTTTGGGTTTTTTTTTTTCATGGTCACACCCATGGCATATAGAAGCTCCCAGACCAAGGACTGAATCTGCAGCTGTGGCAACACAGGATCCTTTAACTCACTGTGCCAGGCTACAGACTGAACCCGCACCTCCACAGCACAATGCCCTGAGCTGCTGCTGTCAGATTCTTAACCCACTGTGCCACAGTGGGAACTCCTCTTATGATTAAATTTAGTTTTATTCCATTTCTCCTGCGTCAGGTTTATCATCAATGCTCCATAATAATGCTCAAAAGTCCTTCATGCTATCCACGGGCTGCTCTTGTGCATGCTCTCCTTTATGCAAGTTCAGTATTTCCACCCCTCGCTTCAAATCTGTGACTCCATGCACACTCTTCCCTTCATTTAAGCCCGACTGGGCCATCTGCTTCGCAGTGCAGACAAAGGCCCTCCCTTTGTCCATCCCTTCCACTCGAAACATATTTGCAACCCCTTAGCAAGAGATATCAATGTCTACATATTTCCACAGCACCTTCTTAGAGGCAAAATGACTCTCCTCTCCAAAACCAAACCACTCTTTTATGTCACCTTCTAGAACATCTTCCATTAGTGAGCCCCTTCCTCCTTCTCCTGTGCCTTTAATCTCAGCCTCCTCCCTAGCTTTCTCCCCTTCAGCAAATGCAGAAACTAAAAGACTAGCCTTCAGGCTGAATTTGCATAGCAATGGTAAGTTTTGTACCTGTACTGTATGTTTTGTGAGGATAATCAGACTCTGAGGGAGAGAGAAATCACTCCCTGAGGCCACTCTCCTTATGAATAAACTTACTCTTCTTGAAAGAGAAATGTGTATATACTGTCTTAGCGTCCTCCTCTCCTATATACCGCTCAATCTACTGCACTCTGTTTTTTATTTCTTAGAGCAGAGACTATTTGGGGCAAGTGCCTTGGTCACAGTTATTCCCTCAGTGACCCTGTTGGACCTGCCCTTCTTTGGGGGGAGAAATTTCTTCCCACTTTGATCCTTTTTCACTCCAACGGGGGAGCTGCTTACAGGAGTACATCTACTTAGTCCCAGTGATTATTATAGGATGATCCTTATAACCAATGATCAAGGCTCTGACTACAGTAACTGGTCCAATGGGCAGTCAGTCAGTCAGTCATATGACCCAAACATGACCAATCAAAAGCCTTCCCTGAAATTTTCAAACTAAAGTTGCAAGAGCAAAAAAGTGTTCCTCTTTCATGGTAAAACTACAGGAGTAGGAAGTTGAAGTGACCAGTAGCCTAGTCCTCAAAGAGAAGTCTGCTAAGAGAATAAAACCAACACAACACAGAAAAGCTGAGCTAAGACCAAAAGATGGCTTCATCAAAGTTCCCAGGCAACTAGGTCTTAGGCCAGCTGCACCCCTGCCTGACCCGTGTTTGGGTTACATTAACCAGTAACTCTACTCAAACTTTTTATATTCTTTGTTGACTGCAAAAAATGCAGAACTTAAAAGTTAAGAATTACGTTTTACTCCACTTGTTGAAGACTTAAACCCAGGAGGCAGCCCTCACTCAGATACCTCTGAGGGACTACTCAGAAGAGGTAAGGAAGGAATCAGGATATAGGAGTTTTTGCAAAATCAAAACTAGGTAGTCGTGACATCAAAAAATTACTGTTAATTAAAGGGAATCAGACATCTCAAGTTAATAAACAGCGTGTTTCTATTTATGGGAAGATGCAAGAGTCTGGGATCACTGAAATCATTTTGTTATGCACCTTAACTATGTAGGGCCAGTAACTGCTTTCTACTATCCCGGATCCCTTCAGTGTACACAGTTGGGGGCAGCTGCGGCGGCTGATGTCTTCACAGCCACAAGGGCCTTTGTTCACTGATACAGAAGGCGACATTCTCCGTCCACACCTTAAACTAGTTTTGATGGGTTTGTCACTTTAAGCAGGAGAGCCTGCTTCTCCTCTCATTGGTCCTCCTTCCCTTCTTTCTCTTTTCCCTACAGTTCTTAACACAGAAATCACATTTATTATCTCTAATCGTTCACCTTCCATTCAGTGCCAAACAAATTACAACAGGACTCCCATCTCTATAACTCTACTCAAGTGGGATTGGCAAAAATGACTAAAAACCTCCTAATTTAGAAATCTAGGAGTTCCCACTGTGGTTCAGCGGTAACAAACCTGACTAGTATCCATGAGGATGCAGGTTCAATACTTGGCCTTGCTCAGTGGGTTAAGGATCCAGTGTTGCCATGAGCTGTGGTGTAGGTTGCAGACGCAGCTCGGATCCCTCATTTGCTGTGGCTTTGGTGTAGGCTGGCACGTGCAGCTCTGATGACCCCCAGTCTGGGAACTTCATATGCCACAGGTGAGGCCCTAAAAAGCAAAAAGAAAAAGAAAGAAAGAAATCCAACAGCATATTTTAGGATTTTATCCAATTTGAGCCCACCATGGAGTTAACACTATGTACCAAGTGTCTGCTAACCTTCCTTTCCAACATGTCACTCTTTCCTGAATCTCATTTCCGGCTGGTCAATGCATCTCAAGCTTCTTCACAGGAAGTCTTACTCTGCCAACTTTTTAAGGTCTGGTGGATCTCAGACGTCCACTATTAGTTCTCTCTCACTTGACATATTCTCCCTGGAATATCTCATCTAAGCTCCAGCTTCTCTAAGACCTCTAAGACTTCTGTTTATAACCTCAGACTTGTTCTTTCCTATAAGTATTAGAGTTGCACGGTGAACATTTCTACTTGGATGCTCCACAGGCATCCAAAAATAATGTCATGGATGGAGTTCCCTAGTAGTCTAGTAGGTTAAGGATTCGGCATTGTCACTGCTATGACCCAGGTCACTGCTGTGGCATGGGTCAGATCCCTAGCCCAGGCACTTCCACATGCTGCAGGCACAGTCAAAAAATTAAAAAATCAAACAAACAAAAAATAACCTTATATCCAGTTGACAACACCACAGTTCACCCCACTGATTTAGTAAATATTTACTGGCCAACTACCTAGTGCTAGACAGAGTATTTCTGAGGATATTTCCAAGAACAAAGTTGTTACACCAGTGAAACCTACATTTTGGCTACAAACTTCATGTCCTCCTTCCTTCTCTCCTTCCAGTCCAATTGGTCTCCATTCTGTACATGTTTATTTCAGAAACCTGTTCTAAATTCTGCCCCTGCTCCACTACTGCCACTCTCATTCTCTCACTATTTTTTTTCTTTTTAACAGCCTCCTCTTTGCCTTTGAGGACCTTCATCCTGCAATTTATTCTCCACACTGATGCCAGAGTTTTCCTCATAAACAGAAAAACTGTTTATTTTCACTCCTTTGCTTCAAAATCCCTGCTGGCTCACTAGCACGGGATGATAAAAGTGCTAATTAGGCACGTACACTTCTACACAATCTGGTCAGAACCTAACTCTTCAAACTCAGTAATGCTCCTGTCCTATACCCACCACCCTCCATCCTGGCTGCACCAAGAGCCATCAAACCAGCCCGTCATCTGAAAATGCTCCCCTTTCTCCCCTTCCCTTCTTTCCACCTATCGATCTCCTGCTCATCATTTCCAATACTATAAAATGCCAGCCCTCTGTCCAGCGCATCCAGCCACTACCATTTACCCCATCCTTTGGTTCTTAAAGCACTTTGGTGATAACATGTTGCTTAGATCTTCTTAAAGTATCCACTTGCAGATGTGTCTCTTCCACAAAACGGTTAAGTTCCTTAGGAACAGGGACTGTGGCCAGTCCTCACTGCATTTCCTGCACTCTATACAGAACCCACATGTACATCAGCATATATGTCGCCATAACGAGGAAGGGGACTAGGTGACATTTAGGTACCGCTCACTCAGTTTTGTTTCAGTTACAGTTTTAGGTAGCAGAAACCGATATCACTAGTTTCGGCATAAACAGATTTATTCCAGGTGTGAGGGGGCTTCCACAAAGTGCTGGAAGAGAAAACTCTAGACTAAACGTCCAGGAACAACTCCAAGCCCCCAGAACCCCCGTAATAAAGAAAGTGAATGTGGCTGTTGCAGGAAACCACTTCCTCAGGTGAGATCTGTCATTCTGCCTCGCTCACTGTCTGTGTCAGCAAAGCGAGGCACTTCACTGCCCGCTGTCTCCATCTCTATCTCCCTCCGGCCCCCATTCCTCCCCCACTCCCTTAACTTTATTCTATATTCAAGTCTTATTTGGCTGCACAGAACTGATGGAACTGAAATCAAATCCAGAACTTTAGCTTCAAGAGTGCCTGAGAAATGTCTTTTTTAGCTTTCCAGCCTCTGCAAGGAGGTGGGACCACCTGGGGGAGCTTGGAGTTTGGATACCCATAGTATCCATAAGTATCTGGATACTTATGTGGCAGGCACTTTGCCAACAGGGTGAGATAGGTAACATAGTCCCACTTTACCACTCAAGACAGAGAGGCTCAGAGAGTAAAAAAAAAAAAAATGACCTTGAAGACACGGTAGAGGTGGGCTCTAATTCAAAATCAAATCTGCCTTATTCCAAGTCTGTGTTCTTCCAACCACACTAGTTATTTAACAAGTGCCTTAGTTAGCGATAGCTCACATAGGTCTGCACCATATTAAGCAATAAAACAACAGAGATTTAACAAAGTCTATCCCTTGTGGCTGCCATCTTGTTACCATTACTCTAGATATTAGGGAATATGTGTCTGTAGTAGAAATCTGTTGACTTTTTACTAAGATCTAACGACAGGGTTAAGTGAGTATAAGATTGCATGGAGCCTGATAAGAATACCATTTTTCATGAAAAGTTCCTGGATTCCAAATGTTGACTGAGTGACAGTGACTCCTGAGAACAGTTAACTTTATTTCCTGTCACCCAGTTCACATTCTAAAGCACAGCACACTCTCATTCTGACTCAAGTCAATGCAAAATTACCCAGGTCAGCATCAGCATCAGCATCAGCATCAGAGAAGGTCAGATCTTCTACCTCTACACTAAACGTCTTTTCTGTGGCTTCCTGAGTCAATTTATTGACCACTCTTGGAATTAGGAAAATCAGTTGAATTGACTGATCCCAAATAAGGTAAGCAAGAGCAAATTCTCAGAAATACATCAAGGGCTGAGCTCAAATCGGGCTACTCAGCTAGAGGAACGCTGAGAAAGCAGCAACAGACAGGTCGCCCTCAGATGCCATCACCTCACCGCTCAAGGCAAGTCACGGAGTGAGGTTCTGGGAGGGTCAGTGGAACGCAAACAGAGCGAATAAAGAGCGCGGGAGCCAGAGGGTGAAACAGGGTCCGTGGTCACAAACAGAAAGCCAGGCTCCTCTGCGTGTAGGAAGAAAGGCACTGGATTAGGAAGCAGAAAACCTGGTATCCAACTCCTCCTTGAAAAGGCCAGGGTAGACCCAGGTAAGGGATCAATGTTGACATGTGGTGTAAGGGTCAAAGGATTCATTTGGCTGGTTCCCTGGAATAGCCGCCAGTGGGAAATACCAACGGAAGGGCAGAAACCTTCTATCCTTCAGGAACAAAGCCAGAGGCCTAAGTTCTGTCAACAGTTCAAGGGACCTGGGAGACGATACAGACTGGAGACAAAAATAAGAGAATCAGAGGTTAAGTGGAGACCATACTGCCACCAGGAAGAAAAGTAAGAACTGAATTAAAGCCCGAGGTGAATGACACATCATTCCATTTTCAGATTACCTGAGGCTCATTTATACTGATTACTGCATTCCTGAGTTATTGCCTTTTTTTTTACAATCTACCCTCCAAAATCCTAATTCAGAAAAATATCACACTCAGATAACAGCCTCCTCTCCTTCAAGCTGACCTGCACAACCAGCTGGACTATACCTTCTCAGAGACATCACTGGGGCTTCAATAGCTCTCCTATCTTTACTGCCTTCTCCACTGGACTTGGATTCTGTGCTTCAACATTTCAATCACCCCCTTATCCACACACTCAACATCCTGGTTCATTTGCCCTCTCTTCCTGCCCTCTCCTGTCTAACTTTCATCTATGGCTGGGCACACCTCATTGCCTCTTTCATTCCTCTCAGAGCATCTAGAGAGGGAAGCTACACAAGTGGAAAGACTGGTATCGGCAAAAATTCACAATCAACAAATTTAAATAGGTGCCAAGAAAAAAAAATATATCGTAAGGAAAATCTGAGATGGAGCCAGTATGTTTAAAAGCTTTGCAGACGATTCCAATGTGACAAGACCACTTAGAGAAGTCACGCTCTCTCGCTGCCTGTCTTTCTCTACATCTCTCTCTCTTTCTCTCTTGCTCTACCTCTCTCTCCCTCTCAAATAATTATAAAAATCCCCCTTCTGAGATAAGCCATGAGGAAGACAACTATATGAAAGAGAAAGCCCCCCCCCCCACAGCGGCAGCATCTAAAGCACCAGGGGTCCCTGGACAGCGGCACCGGCAGCTGTGAGAGGGAACGCCACCAGGAAGTGGCGCCAGCTCAAAGCGCACTAGATGGAAGAGCTCCAGGATCTCCATGTGGTTCCATGGGGCCACATGATCCGTTGTGTCAACCAGGACCAGCTCAGGGAAGAAACTATCACATGAGGATGGGAGAAAGTACTGGTAGCGAGTAGATAAGATTCACACATACTGGGATTTAACAAGCATTGGTGACATGCAGCTTAGAGGGCACCCCCTGGGGAGAGCAGCCGAGGCGGAGCCTTTCCAGAACAGAGTAGAGGGCAGTGGGAGTCAGCCTGGCTCATCACATCTTATCAAGTGTCCCCAAAGCAGGCCCATTATGTTCTGAAGAGGAAGAGATGGTAAAAAGAACTGAGCACAACTAAGACAAAAAACACATATCCTAATCTGAACTGGATTAAGCCACTGGTCAGATAAATGCCAAGACTTTGGACTGGAGGAAGGTTGCCTAGGATGACTTTGGGACTAACAGCCCTATACTTTGAAAAGAAGGTGAAAAAAAACATTTGGCAAAATCTGAGGTGTTCCCATTGTGGCTCAGTGGATTACGGACCTGATATAGTCTCGTAGTCTCTAGGAAGATGGGGTTTTGATCCCTGACCTCACTCAGTGGGTTAAGGATCCGGCATTGCTGCAAGCTGTGACACAGGTCACAGATGCAGCTTGGATCTGGCATTGCTGTGACTGTGATGTAGGCCTGCAGCAGCAGCTCTGATTAGACCTCTAGCCAGGGAACTTCCATATGCCATAGGTGCAGCCCTAAAAAAAAGAAGTCTGAGAGGAAAGCAGAGAGCTCTTGAATCCCCATGACCCCTCCCTGTTTCTAGCACTATTTAGGGAATTAGGTGAAACCTGAGCCTTTCTCAACAGACCAACCAGACCTCTCCCCACCAGTATCAACCATGGTATCAGCTTTAGATTGTGTGTTCATAGCCTAATGTGTTCAAAATTTTCTGAAGATCTAACCTACTTTGGGGGGATTAGTTCTAACCATCTAGATTCACCAACAGCAAAAGTCAAGAGGCTTTACTTCTAATCTGTGATCAATAACCATGTCTTAGCACCATCTACCATATCACTGCTACCATTTTTTGAGCCTATCTTTGCACCAGTCTATTTACCTGTCTTATCTCATCTAATTATCGCAGCTCTGTGAAGTAGGCACAATCATTGTTTTTGTTTTTCAGGTGAGGAAATTAAGATGCAGAAAAATTAAGTAACTTGCACGAAGCCATAGTAGCTATTAAGTCAGAGGAGAGATCAAAGGCCGAGTCTGACTGCCCCAGTGTCTGTCCTCTTATTTACCGAGGCACACTGCTTCTGATCAACCTGAAAGTAGCAACTTCCACACTAGAAGAAATACAGTAGCCCAAACTAGGCAGCACACCCTTTCTTGAAAGGTAAAAGAAATCATGGCAGCCCTAAAGTAAGGGAAGCCACAGTTCTACAAGAAGTCACATACATTTTGCCTCTCTTATATCTGCCTCTTGAGTCTGGGTTTTACAAAAGCCTGTGCTCTAAACTCAGATGTGTTTATCTTCCATCTAACTCATAAACTGATGTACAGGAGAAAGTGGTGAGAATAATAACAGCTCACAGTTTAGGAACATTAGCCACATGACCTGTGTTGTGCTTTAAAACATGTAGTTGCCTCATTTATTCTTCCAACAACCTTATGAGGTTGGTAGCTGGGAATCCCTGTTTTACAGATGGATATGCAGAGGAAACTCATATACAGAAAGGTTAATGACTTGCTTCTAGTCATACAGCTAATAAGGAAAAGAACAAAGACATGAACCTGGGCAGTCTGATTTCAGGGCCTATGATCTTGTGCCTCCTCAAAGAAGTTTCTGGGGCCAATGCAAACTGGATATTAAAGGACACTTTTGTTTTCAGCAGAGGTTCCAAATATTCTCATGGGATATTTGTTCAGAACCCGCTGGGACACTGTATTCTGCCACCTTAGCCCACCCTCCAGCTCCAGGCTGTGTAAAAACACTAAGAAATTCGCTGAGCACTGACAGAGGCAGAAGAGAGAACCACTTTGGGTCAGGTCTTTCCCTTCCCACTGGGTCACTCATTCATGGCAGAAAACAAGGGGGTGACCTCGCCCTTCTCCACGTTAAGCCAAGTAAGGGGGCTTCAAAAGAACCGTTTGGGGAGTAACACAAACTCTTTGGAGCTGGAAGGCTGCAGGGGCCAGCCTCTCAGGTATGTCTGAGAAGTCAAAAATGAGCAGAGACTGGGCGACCTAAAGAGGCCTCTGGCAGCCTCGTCCAGAGTGAGGGGGATCCCCAAGGAACTTCTGTAGGGACCCTTGGGAGAACACAGTCACTCTGGACATTCACTGTCCACAAAAAGGATGAAGTCATAAGATTTTCCCTGTGGGAGTTCCCGTCATGGCTCAGTGGTTAACGAATCCGACTAGGAACCATGAGGTTGCGAGTTCGATCCCTGGCCTTGCTCAGTGGGTTAAGGATCCGGTGTTGCCGTGAGCTGTGGTGTAGGTTGCAGACGCGGCTCGGATCCCGCATTGCTGTGGCTGTGGCGAAGGCCGGCAGCTACAGCTCCTGTTAGACCCCTAGCCTGGGAACCTCCATATGCTGCAGGTGCGGCCCAAATAAGGCAAAAAGACAAAAAAAAAAAAAAAAAGATTTTCCCTGTGCCTTGTCTGCCCTCTGTGACCCCTACAGCCAAATCTGCAGAAACCCCAAACAGTAGCTGTTGGTAACTGGAGGAGGAATGCCAGAACAAGGATGAAAAGCTGCCTATCACCTCTGGCCCCACCACAGGCTTCCCAGTCTGAGATGGGACCAAGATGGGAGAAAGGAAGCAGCATTTTAGCTTAATAAAACTTCAAGACAATCAGGATGAGGAGTGCTCTCGAGCTCCCCAGACTGGAACAAAGTATATTTAGACTGAAGTTCTGCTCACGCACATGCTGGCCCAGGGATCCTGGGCAAGGAACGTATCAGGGCTGATATTCAGTTTCCTTGAACCAAGAAAACTGTTTCTTGCAATGATTAAATGAGATACTGCATGTAATCTCTCCCACTGCCTACCACATGGTAGGCAAGCAAACATGACCAGTGTTAATACCACTGCCTGTGATGTCATATTTCATTCTCCCCAGTCTGAGAGAAGCTCAAGCAGTTTTCTGCAGAATAGCTCTAATTGCAAAAGCAGCATAAAATGGCGTGGACTTTGGAGAAATAATCCTGGGCTCATTGCAGCTTTTTCACTTATGGATTATGTGATCTCAAGCACGGTATTTACTTTCTGAGACTAAGTGTCTTCATCTGGGTTTTCTTCTGTCTTATTCACTGTTTTGTTTTGTTTTTGTTTTTGTTTTTTTTTCTCTAGAGCCTAGAACACTGTAAGGCAGAAAGAATAAATATTTATTGAATGAATTAATTCTTCCATAAAATCGTCATAACAATACCTATCTCATGCTGTGATTTGGAGGATTAGAGGAGATAATGCATACGGCAGGATAACACATGGGCATATTAATTCTGTCTCATTCCTGCTTCTCTAGGAAATTTCAAAAAATGAAGACCTGATTTTTTTTTCTTGTTTCTCCCCCCTCCCTCCCTCTCCTGTGTCCGAGCAGAACAGGCCTCTGTCTTGGACGTCATGGCCACAGAGGAAAAGAACTTCTTTGGATGCTTGAGCTGCCCTGAAGACAGCCCCCATGCAGGACAGTGTGGGAGCACTGGGTCCCTGGGGGGAAGTTACAGGGATGAGATGGGGAGAAAGCAGGTGCTCTGATGAGGAAAGAAGCGCCCCCTACCCTATGTACTGAGAAGACTGGGCCCTGAGAAACCTGCTCCTAATGATGGCAGAAGCCCTAATGGAGGTGCCCAGTGGATGAGTGCAGATTTGACACCAAGCACCTCAAGGGTGGGAGGCCTGAGCAACAGTCCAAGGACTAAGCCAACAAAGAGGGGATACACAAAATAAAGGTCTTAATAACAATGGACCCCCCCCCCACTCTTGGGCTCTATCCAGAGAAAACAATGACTCAAAAAGATACGTGCGCTCCAATGTTCATTGCAGCACTCTATACAATAGCCAAGACATGGAAACAACCTAAATGTCCACTGACAGAGGAGTGGATAAAGAAGATGTGGTACTCATACACAATGGAATATTACTCAGCCATTAAAAGGAAAGAAATAACGGCATTTGTAGCAACACGATGGACCTAGAAATTATCATGCTACGTGAGGTTAGTCAGACAGTGAGACGCCAACATCATATGCTATCACTTACACGTGGAATCTAAAAAAAGGAGACAATGAACTTCTTTGAACAGATACTGACTCACAGATTTTGAAAAACGTATGGTTTCCAAATGAGACAGGTTGGGGGGTGGGGGGATGTGCTGGGGGTTTGGGATGGAAATGCTATAAAATTGGGTTGTGATGATCGTTGTACAACTGTAAATGTAATAAAATTCATTGAGTAATAATAAAAATATAACTAAAAAATAGAAATTATAAAGCTGAAAAAAAAAAACAACAATGGACCAAAAACCGGAGGTCCTTTCAAAGCCTCCTAGCTTGTGCAAATCCTGAGGTTATGGTTATGGTATTTCCCCAAGGGAAGGGAATAAGCCTATTCCTCCTCAGCAAGAACTCAAATTGAATCTCTCACCAACCCTGGCTGGGCTGGGTCAATTCAGAAATAACCTGATTTAATAAGAAAAGAAATAGGGTGGTTGTTTCATATGAGTGTTGTGGAGCATAATTCATTCAAGTCCTATGGGTGTGCAGCTTCTAATCTAGGACCTGGCACTTGGTAGAAGCTTAACAGATGCCAGTTTCCTCTTTCTACTGACCTGCAAATTCCAGTCAAACTTGCTGATCTTGGAGGTAATGGAAAAAGGCTGCTGCTCAAAACAGGAGACACCTATTATTTGGCAACATTAGTCAAATGATTTGACCTCATTATTGCTACCCCCTGCCTCTCCACTCCTATGGGCAACTGAATGTTCCTTCCAAACTGTGCCAGCCACTGTCTTCTTATTCCTTAAAGACACTGTGCAAGGACCCGTCTCTCTGCCCTTTCTTTGAATCCACCTTCCTGCCTAGAATATTTGCCCTTCTTTCCATTCCTCTAAGTCCTGTCCATCCT
This sequence comes from Catagonus wagneri, assembly GCA_004024745.2. Taxonomy (NCBI): domain Eukaryota; kingdom Metazoa; phylum Chordata; class Mammalia; order Artiodactyla; family Tayassuidae; genus Catagonus; species Catagonus wagneri. The sequence goes on along the minus strand of PVHT020000230.1, from coordinate 4,207,390 downwards.
CCAAGTATCACCTCCCCTCTTTACTCCTTTACAAAGACTTCCCAGTGCCTACCAAATACAGTGCTTGCTATTTCTGAGGCAAAACTAGAGGCGCCTTGCCTTCAGATAAGCTTCTTGTTCAACTATTTATTCATTCATTTAACAAGTTGTTTTTTTCATGTGCATAGTACAGTCCAAGTTCTACAAATGCCAAAACTGTTCGCCTAGTTTGTTCACTGCTATATGTCCAATGCCCACTATAGTGGTTTTTATTTCATAGATATCAATAAATATTTGATGAATGAATAAATGCTGGGGATACAGTAGTGAACAAAAGAAATAAGGTCCTTTCTATTAATTATGGTTGTCTTATTAGTAATAACAATAGCAAAGTCTTCTTCTCCATGAGTCCTGAATAATAATATCCACTTGTTCCAGATGTTCTTCTTTTGCTACACCTACTCCAGTGGCAAGGCTACCCACTCCTGCAGCCTCAGCCAGCATATCTACACAAGTACATTTGTCTGATTAAAGACTGATTTTTCCTCTTCCAGATGAAGATAACTTCTTCTCTGTCTATATGAGTGGACATATGACCTCAGGCTAAGGGCACATCCAGTCTTCACATCAACTACTTATCTCTCAAGATACAGAGAAGACAAAAGAAGATCCTCAGACAGACAGCTTAGGACTGCACTTTATCACCATTCTGGATGGATTTAACTTCTCCTGGCGGAGGAAAAGGAGTTTCACATGAGATTCTGGGTGGGCAGGAAAGGAGGTGTGTCCTAGTATCCAAAGCTGAGGATCTGAGCCAAAGAAGGAAAGGCACTTTCAGAAATAGTGCCAAGAGGGTAACAGTAGCCTGGCCAGGTATTTCGTGTGTATTAACTTAGTTGCTGAATACAACCATGCAGATGTTATCACTCCCAACTTACAGACAAAGAAACAAGGCAGAGAGAGTCTCAGGAGTACCCCCAATGTTTGCAGAGTCTATAAATGCCTGAGTAGGACCCAGCTGAAACCGAAGGGAAAGCATTTAACTGATGTATTATATTGGTCTTGCAAATATGAAGTGATATTTGTCTGGGAGGGAAAAGCCTCTAGGCACAGGATTATTCCAGACATACTTTAACTGAGACAGCCATTTAGCAACAAACATCTATTTCTAAACCTGACATCCTTGCTGAGTTCCAGATTATGTTCATAACTGAGTCCTAAAGAATTTCACCATATTGTCCCACCAGTATGTCAAACTCAAAATGTTTAAAGATGAAATCACTACCTTGTCTTCAGTACCAGTTTCTCTCCCTGAATTCTCTAGTCCTGTGAATATTACCCCTACTTCTTCATTCAGACTGTCCAGAATATTAATATCTGCTTTTACTCTTCCTGTTCCTATTTCTTCTACTCCAAATTAGTTATCATGTCCTATAGATTTGACTTCTGTTATATCTTTAAAACATGACCGCTTAATTCAATTGCCACAGCTTCAACCCTGATTTCCACCTTTCACTGCATAACAGTTATAAGCTTTCCAACCGTGTGTCCTGGATCACTCTGTCACATCTATCCAGAAAACTTTATTATAACAGCCTTCCTGGAGCACAACTCTAATCATATTGATACCCTGTTCAAAAACCAAACCTTGGAGTTTCCACTGTGGTACAGTGGGTTAAGAACCTGACTGCAGTGGCTCGGGTTGCTGTGGAGGCACAGGTTTGATACCCTGCCTGGTGGATCCCATGCTGGCATAGGTTGCAGCTGTGGCTTAGATTCATTCCCTGGCTGGGGAACCTCTGTATGCCACGGGTGCAGCCAAAAAAATCCCCAAACCGTCCACCTCTCTCTCTCCCTCTCTCTCTCTCACACACACACACATACACACACACGCATGCACACGCACACACACGCACACACACACATCTATATGTCTTCCTCACGTTTTCTTTTTCAGGGGCTGCAGGATCACCGAAAGGGAAGGGAGACAGGGAGAGTGCATCACTCTAGACAGATCCGTTGCGGTTCTTACTCTGCTGCCAATCAGCCATACTGCTTTTATTCCTCACCAGCACTTTCCAAAGTATTTGCACACTAACCCACCCTGTTTACAATCATTGTATTTATGCTATGCCTATGCTCAGAAACTACTTCCATTTCATTCTCAGTGTCTGGTCTGTTGCGGTCTTCTAGCGCTTTTTGACGTCTCATGCTATGTTGCGCCATGCAGATTCAGTGCTTTCCTCTGAGACTTTCCTCTGAAACTGTTCTGGCCTTCACTTCTAGCTCACACAGGGCTATGCTCACAGCACTCTATAATTGGCCTGGGCTTCCAAAGCCAGCTTTTTATACACACACACACACACATACACACACACGCACGCACGCACACACTCCTCAGTCAATAGGTGCTCTATCTAGCACCAGTCACGCCCTGATGCCCTGTGTCTCTAATGATGACACTGGGCCCTAGCCACCACTCTATGCTGCCCTCCTCCTTAAAGTTAGTTCTTCTTCTTAAGATCTTCATTTATAAATAGCTGTCCTCATTCACGGTCACTTCAATCCAACAGACATGATGGAAAACACTGAACCTCAATGCAAAGGGATCTGCTCCCTTCCTCAAGAGCCCTCCCTGCCCTACGCCTTACATAACCAAGTGCCACCACCAAAGTTGGTCCTTTACAAAACAAAGGTGTGCCGCAGAGTAAATTAGTATCTCTACCTCTAGCTGCCAAAAACTTATTAATGGACAATTTTCTCTTTTTACGATTCCTTTGAGTACCATTCACCATGCAACTCCTTCAGTTACTTTTCAGGAAATACACCTCAAAGGAATCAACGAATCCATAACTCAGTTATCCTTTGGTCCATGTGTCCTGTCTTTTCCTCTCACTCATGGGCTCAAGAATTTCCCCTACAACTGAGTACAGTATTTTATGGTATTTATGTTTAATAAAAGCATACTGCAACCTCACATTTGGCCTATAGACATTGGGTATGTGGTTCAGGCTTTTTGAAATCCAGGCTGGGGAATCTGTACTTAATTTGGTAAGCGATGGGGAGCCATTGAACCTGAGCACTTAATTTCAAAGTAATAAAAAACTAATTCTCTGCCTTATCAAGACTACCAATTCAGCACACTATATACCTGGGTTTTTCAGAGCAAGAGATAGTTCCGTTAACTTTTTTCCTTTACTAGATGCTACTGGTAAGTGTTTTATGCCGGCAAGGCAGGATCAGGGTTTCTGTAACTCCTGTGCAAAAAAAAAGAAGAAAAAAAAAAGCAGTTCCAGATTGGAGAATTTTCAAATACTCATTTTGCAAATCACCTTTCAAAAGGGAGAGCATTTGCACATTCGAGGTGAAATCCCATGGAACTATGCCTCATGCCCAGTTTTTCAGAGTAATTATTTCTACATTTTTGAATTGGCACCACCTTCAAAATGTCAGCTCAAACTGTACAACAGACATAGGTATTAATTAGCCGGGCTAATTATCTGAACATGTTTAGACTAATCAAGTGATGAGGCAGCTTCAATCTGTTGGATTTTTCTTGAACAACTAAGAGTAAAACGTGAACTTGTTATGACTAGTAAATTGCACAAACACAATTTACAACTCAGAAAGAGATGCCTCGGTCCCTGAATGCAGGTCCTTTCCCCAAAGCCCAGTCCACAACCACCTCTGCCTACAAAGGTACTTTGAAGAAAGGTCTTTTTGCCTCCTTCCAGCAGGAAATCAATACCGCACGCTGGAGGGGACGATGAGAAGGTAGAGCGGTGTCTTCACATAAGTGAGTAAACACCACCGCCGTGCTGGGGAGGGCGCAGCACAGAACTGCAGGCCCTGAGACAGGCTGCAAAGAAAACCCTTCTCGGAGCAGAGAGCGGCAAGGCGAATGCTTAGCCCTGAAGCTGCCACCGCAGAGCCCTTGGCCTCATATAATTTCATTTCTCTGCGACTACAGATCAGTGTGTGCCTGCAGAATTGCATAATGTGCCATTCACGCAGCTGTTATCCGGCAGCCTTATTCCTTGCACACGGATTTGCTGGCCTGCCTAATAAAGCCGCAAGAAGGAAGAGAGAAGCGAAGCTGCACCATCACACTGTGTTCTCGGCCTCTCCTTCATCTCAAACCACCTGCCCCTCCCACAGTTAGAGAAAATCATAGGCCTCAAAGCTTCACTGAATAAGAGCTTTGCGTGGGTCCTGTGTTCCCCAGCTTTCACCACTTTCTGGGAAAGATAACTGTTTTCACGTCCTTTGTGTCTTAACCTGGTTCTGTCTCCTTCTCCCCGGATCTAAAACAAAGCTTCCTCTCCTCTTGGTTTCTCCTCAGGCTGCTCTTCTGTTTTTCCTGAATTGCTCTGGTATTTCTGGCTTCTCCCCACGTTGAGTCAGATCCAAGTATGGGTGGCACAAAGCTAACGTCATCATGAAACACTAAAGGTGGGCAGGCTCTGACAGCTTTTAGCAGCCCACAGCCTCAGGCTAGTATTTTTCCACTACAATGATGATAAAAGATAAGACACTGTTCAAATGCTCCTATACTGGGGACCTTCTAAAAGCAGGGCTTTCAAAATACAAAACACTGCTAGTTCTCATGGACAAAATTCACATCTTTCTTTGTTCTCCCACAAAGCACTTGGGCACCTGGGTAGAAGGGAGCTCTCCTGAGGAGTTGTGAGAAGCTGGGCCTGGGAGCTGTGCCTGGGTGAACCCCAAATCAAAATAAACTGCCTGTGTCCTTTCCCACCAGAACTCTCTGAGCCTTGCTTGGAGGAAAACGTTTCCTTTTTATACTGATCATTTTCACTGTTAATTAAACCAGAATATGAAATAATTTCTAAGCTCTTAATCTCTAGTATTAAACTATGTCCCCATATGTGTTATTCAGGTTATAGCATATAAATAAAGTAAGGGAAACGCAGGTGTATATTTTGAATTTACACAGTAGACATGTTTTTAGATAAGTGGACCAACTGTATTTTATGAATCAGATCACATCAGAGCCCTTGAGGGCTTCAGTGTTTAGACATTTTATTATATACCTGATTATAAAACCTGTAACTTTTCTGGTAATGTGGTTCTTCTCATGCATTTTTTTTTCAAGTAGGAATGTATTATCTCATCTTAAAATGAGCACAGGATTATATTTCTTCAAACAGAAAATTCTAAAAAACGTCCTAGATTCCTATCATCTATTGTAGCATTCCTTAAAGCTTGATTTTGAATAATCTAGAGCCCAAGGTCTGGAATAATCCCAGACAGAATTTCCACATCCCATACAAGCCCTTTAGTTTTACGCACAAAGGAAAATGTAGCAATTCCCCTTTAGATCGGAGCATACTTTCACTAAGATGTCCTTGCAAGAATGTTGCCCTTTGCCCAGAAAGGCAGTCTCTCAAGACACAGATA